>JAEAOA010000741.1:0-22500 GCA_016746295.1 Potamilus streckersoni | reverse complement strand
CGATTTTAGCAGTCCATCAGAATTGACACCTTCTAAAAGCATCGACAAGATTCAACACGTGCAGCAATCCAACGACAAGTTTCACATCACCGATGGAAAAGCGACACTGTACATGACCCACGTTTCTCTTCCCAAAGGGACAGGACGTGGCAGAAAAGTGTTCTTAGTAGACAACCTTCGCAGCACCAAAAAGAGCATCGTCCAAATTAACAATCCTCAAGACAAAATGTGTTTAGCCCGTGCCATCCTGGTGGGACGAATGTATGCCGACAAGAATAACACGCCAGAATGGAAAAGAGGCTGGAAAACTATTCAACAATCGGACGGAGCCAAACAACAAAGAGAAGCAGAACTCCTGTTACAGCAAGCGGGGCTACCTAAAGATACACCCTGTGGCATTCCTGAAATGCAAAAGTTGCAAGACATCTTGGCTCCACGTTACACCTTGAAAGTGTACCCTCAAGAAATGCATGGACCTCTGTTGTTTCGAGGCAAAGATTTCAAAGACGGAAAATACATTCACATCTATCATCACGATCAACATTTTGATGCCATTACCAGTATCACTGCATTCCTGTCATACAGTTATTACAGTGAGAAATGTGACTATGGCTATAACAATCGAGAGCAACACAAACATTGCGGATCAAAATGTGAGGGATGTTTAGCCTCTAAACCCTGTTTGGACGAAGGACAAGAACGAGTGCATTGCTCTGCTAGTCAGCGAACGTTTGTCAGTCCTGCCTGTTACCAACAACATTTGAAGACGCCAGGTTCACAGCGAAAAAGTGCATGTCAACTCCTGAGATTGTGCCCTACTTGTGGACAAGCCATACGTACCAATAATGCCAAGGCACACGTCTGTTCAAGAAAGAAAAGATACCACATTTGTCACCAAATCGTGGACTTGGAACACCAATGCCACATTCAAAAATACCATTCTAAACATGAAGAAAAAGAAGAAGAAGAGGACAAGAAGAAGAAAGGCAATTTCATCTTTTTCGATTTCGAATGCATGCAAGAGACTAGCATTCACATTCCTGATTTATGCGTGGCTCATCGAGCGTGCACAAAATGCATCCAAGAGCCTGTCTTGACTCATTGCCCTCACTGTAGCAAGATTCCTGGAGGACGCCAACAAATCTTTAGGGGCCTAACACATTTAGCAATTTTGCCAAATGGGTCTTAGACCCTATCGACGAAACGTGGAGCCAAGAAGATATCGAACGTTACGGAGATTGTCATCGTTATGCTACAGTAATGGCCCACAATTTCTCGGGATACGATGGACAGTTTTTGTTGAGATACTATACGGAACAAAGTACCGAACGTCCTAAAGTGACTCTGAACGAAGCCAATATCATTTCCATGCAAGTGGAACAAGTGCAGTTTAAAGATTCGATGGGTTACTTGGCCATGCCTTTGAGTCGCATGCCTAAAACGTTTGGCATGACAGAAATGGTAAAAGGCTATTTTCTTCACTTTTTCAATACCGAAGCCAATCAACATGCTGTTCTGCCCCATTTGCCTGAAGTTCACTACTACGACCCCGACAACATGCGTACCGAACAACGAGAAGCTTTCTACGTATGATACCAGAGTCACGCTTCGGACCATTTCGACTTTAAGGAAGAAATGTTAAAATATTGTCGTTCCGACGTGGACATTTTACGGCGTTGCTGTGGCAAATTTCGAGAATTATTCATGGAGCACGGAGGAATAGATCCTTTGAAAGAAGTCTGCACCATTGCTAAAGCGTGCTCCTTAGTGTACAGTCAATAATTTATGCCCGAAAACACCCTAGCTGTCACCAGTCCTCAAACGACCCATCTTGTCAAACGTCAATACTCGGTTAAAACACTACGCTGGTTACATTACTTGTGCAACAATGAAGGCAAATGGATTCATCATGCCCGCAACGGAGGAGGTGAAAAGACCGTCGGATCGTATTCAGTATATGGTTGGAACTTAGAAAACCCTCAGATTGTGTACGAATTTAACGGTTGCTTATTTCACTGATGTTCTATCTGTTATCCTCAACGGGGCACTAAAAATCAGTTTTTACAACGAACCATGGAAGACTTGTACCAGGCCACTTGTCAACGTCGCTTGAAGTTAGAAGAGCAAGGATACCAAGAGATAGAAATGTTGTAACAAGAATACGACCAGCGATTGAAAACTGATCCCGAGTTTAAGCGTATCGTGGAAAGTTACACGCTGGTGGACCCTCTGAACCCAAGGGACAGTTTGTACGGAGGACGGACGAATGCCACCTGTTTGCTGTACCAAGCCAACGAGGAGAAAGGAGAATAAATCAAATACTTGGACGTGTGTTCTCTGTATCCATACGTGTGCAAGTATTGTCACTTTCCCGTAGGTCACCCACAATTGCTGACCGAACACATCGACGTGGACAATATTCGACAATAGGAAGGATTGATCAAGTGCAAAGTCTTGCCTCCGACGAATTTGTGCCATCCCGTGATACCCCATCATTGCCAAGGAAAACTAATATTTCCTTTGTGTCGAAATTGTGCTGAAACGTGCAACCAAGACCACCCTTGTCAGCACACACAGGAAGAACATGCCTTGACGGGAACGTGGGTTAATGTAGAATTGTTTAAAGCTCTGGATCTGGGATACCAACTGTTAGAAGTGTACGAAATTTACCACTTTCCCAAGACAGAAAAGTACCATAAGGGTGACGAGACTTAAAAAGGCATTTTCTCAGACTACGTAAATGCTTTTTTGAAACTGAAGCAAGAAGCGAGTGGCTATCCTTCCTGGTGTCACACTCCCGAAAGTCAAAAGAGATTTAAAGAGAAATACTGGGAACAGGAAGGCATCACTTTACACCACGTAAAAAAAAACGAAGGAAGGCGATCGTTTGCCAAAGTGATGTTAAATTGTTTGTGGGGCAAAATGGCACAACGTCCGTTTACCCAAGACGGAGTATTTGTCACAACTTTTCCGTTACTTCCAGATGATTCACGACAAAACCAAATTCATAAAACACGTGGATGTCGTTCGTGAGGACTTGCTCTTAGTTAATTACGAAGAAGAACTGGACTTTGTAGAAGCCAACGAATTTGGAAATGTCATCATTGGAGCCTACGTGACAGCCCATGCTCGCTTAAAACTGTACGAAGCTTTAGAACTCTTAGGAGATCGTGTGTTGTATTTTGACACTGACAGTTGCATCTACATCAGTCGTTTGTGTCAAGAGCAACCTAAAATCGAAGGAGACCGTTTAGGAGCCTGGAAGGGACGAGTATGCCGAGGACAAGATTCTAAGGTTTGCTAGTGGTGGTCCCAAAAATTACGGTTACGAATACCGTGACCCACAAGGAGAAGTGTACACGGAGTGTAAAGTGAAAGGATTGACTTTCAGTTATCGCACCAGTCAAGTGGTGAACTTTGTTGTACTCAAAGAAGCCTTGCAGTCTGGTCAGGATGGAAACTTTAAAGAGACCACTTACCAACCTAACAAGATTGTACGTTTCAAATCGTCAGTCGACCTTTGGAAAAAGTCTATCAAATCGTGTACCAGAAGCGAGTACGGCTTTTTAACCACTTTACTTTACCGTACGGAAACGCTGATATTGGTCAGCATATAAAAAGAGACAACGTTCAAGACCAATACTTCATTGTGACTACCAAGACCAAGAGAAAAAGATGAATCATTTTACACAGCAAATATCCAGCAAGAGTAAACTCGAGTGCGATGCTGTGTCTTGCGATAACGCAGATACTGTACGCTGTGACCTTAGTGACTCAGTACCACATTATCGTCATGGAAACTTTGCTAAGACGACATAACCTATCATGGGAACGAGTGATAATGATGATATACGTGTCAAACCTGACGGATGCGAAAGCGATGCCACTATCCATCGTACACCTTTACAAATTATTTGTGGAAGTGGGCTACCATCCTACGGATGTCATGTAAAACTGAGCAAACTTCTGCATATCTCACCTTACCCTCATCGAAGTGAATCTGCACAATACGAATATTCGTTCCATGTGCGTCTGCCAGAATACTCTGATTATGAAAGTCGGATCCAAACCTTTCGAGGTAAATGGCCAAAATATCTGGGAGGACCTACCCCCGAAGAATTAGCCAGAGCTGGATTTTTCTACTTGGGTGAAGGGGATAAAGTCAAAAGCTTTAGTTGTGGCGTGTCACTTCACGAGTGGGAACAGAAAGATTCCGCTTACCTGGAACATGTTCGTTGGTCTCCAGATTCTGATTACGTACCTTTAGTGGGACCTCGTCCTTTATTCAAATTCAACCATGTCGAGTAAGAAAGTAGCAACATGGTTAGGAGTCCAAGGTCGGGCCACCCCTAGACAAGTATTTAAACCCAACATCAACATTAATCTTCAAACATTGCCACACGAATTGCAAGAGAAGATCTACAAGGACATTTGACAGAGTCTTGCTAGTGCCAAATCTCAATTGGTGACTGTAGGACTTTTGTGTCGAGAAATTCACAGGAGGAAAGTGAAAGAAGTCAACCAACAAGTTCGATGTCACTGGATCAAGGTTGTGTTCATTCTTTGTTTTCACTTAAAGCCATTTACAATGGAAGATTTTATTAACATTCTTGACCGTTATCCTGAATGGCAGTGGAGTGAAATAACTCACTACGTTCATTACTTTCGCTCTAAGAGAAGTGTTTAATACATGGTTATGGATTCTTTACAAGAGAATATTCGTGGTTTATCTGTGGAATTGAGAGAACGCATTTATCGAGAGTTGGTCAAACGCAAAGAACCATTGCATCCGTTACGTCACCGATGTTTGAACCGCTGATACCAATGCTATAAGAGGATTGATTCTGAAGAAAGTGTTCAAGTGGTCAGACATTGATCAACAACAAGTGGAAGAAAAGTGTGATGTTAGTAGAAATTATATTTACTACCAGTTACACTTACTGAATCGAATTCCAGAAGACGAGTTAGAGAGTTACCACAATCTTGTACAGAATGTATACTTAGTGGAAGAGGAAACTTCTGATCGACTGGTCATGTGTCAGTTAGTGACTAAAAAATTTGGATTCGAGAACGGAATAATACGACTATTTTTGTGCAGAAAGTACGGTTATAGCTGTCGAAAAAAAGTGACTATAAAAACGTTCTACCATGCCAAAACCTTTATCATTGTTGATACAACAGATTCCTTGGAAGGAGATCTATGACCATATTCAAACAGTGGATGATTACCATTGCCTTTTACGAGAACTTTGTCCATTGAATTGGGGACGACGTGTCGTGTGTGTCTTAGTTACTTGCTTTCTGGGATTTCGTTTACCGTCCGATGACTTGTGGACGCTTTACGAACAGTACGTACCACTCCAAAAAAGTAGGAAAGTGATTCCTTTAAATGCTCACGAGAAACTCATTCTCCTGAAAGCTTTGCGCTTTCATCTGGATACTTCTCGACCTTTATGGGAAAACAAGATTCGTCAACTGTTAGGTACCGAAGAGGTGTATGAGGATTTAGGAAAAATTCAACCTACTGAAGCTATCACGGGTCATCACTCACAAAACGCCATCGATCATATTTATATAAATGGTAGAAGTTATGATGATAATTATTACTAGAATTATTTTGACGACATCTCGTTATTAATTGGTACATAATAAAAAAGGAATATATTATATATTAATATAAAATATCGTTGTAAACCGTTAATAATTGCCTGTATTATGCCCTGATTCTCTCCATATTTATCGTCAGTACTTTTCTGTGTAATTACCCGCAGAGTTGTTGAATAAATAGAGAAGTTTATAGCTACAAATTAACGTATCAAACATGTATAGTGTAATATGTGTAGATAGGTAGGTAGGTAAATATTAATAGTGTGTTGTATGCATATGTAAATATATGCATTTCTGCATATGTATGTATGTAGGTAGGTAGGTAGGTAGGCGGGTAGGTAGGTAGGTAGGTAGGTCGGCAGGCAGGTGGGCAGGTAGGCATGCATGTATGTATGTATGTATGTATGTATGTATGTATGTATGTATGTATGTATGTATGTATGTATGTATGTATGTATGTATGTATGTATGTATGTATGTATGTATGTATGTATGTATGTATGTATGTATGTATGTATGTATGTATGTATGTATGTATGTATGTATGTATGTATGTATGTATGTACGTTGCACTAATATACATCTGACCACTTGCCCTTGCTCATATTTTAGAGCCAAACACTACTTGTGCACAAAGTGATCATATATTTATTGGTTTATATATTAATTTTATTTATTGAAACTTTAAAAACAAACCAATACAGAAACTTCTTTTAGCTAATAAACATTGAAATAGCTAATTATGTCTGCTTCGACGCTACTTTACACCATCGACCGCCGACCTGGCGCGACAAAGGTTGGCTTTCTTCACCGGGTAGACGAATGGACAGGGCATGACTTAGGTATATCGTTAGGAAATTATCACTAGTAACAGACAGATGAATATCGTTATTATAACGCATAAATTTGAAAGAAGAATTAACAATATTGCAAGTGGAATTAACAGGGAAAAGCTTTTTGCATTTTAGCTTTAAAAAATGATTATATAGCGATATTTCTTGACACTATTACGAAATATCAGGGTTCTATTTAATATACATCAGGATTAATAATAATAATAATAATAATAATAATAATAATAATAATAATAATAATAATAATAATAATAATAATAATAATAATTGATCAAAAGAAGCCGTATATTCATTACCATAATTTTTGGAATGGTGCTGATTTTATTAAAATTTGTGCGGGAATTATTAAATTAATAACATAAAATTATATATAAGCGAGTTGCTATTAATGAAGAACTCGGCGGGAAACCTTACGCACTGATATAGTAAAAATCAATAATAATAATTATTATAATAGGTCATGTGAAGCTGGAAAAAGTTACCATTATTATATTATATTATACCATTATTAGGATATAAATTTTGAGATAAAATAATAACATTGAAATTCGATCTGAGATAAAACTAATTTTTTATTGCACAGATTTTTCAGAAAAATTATATTGAGAGTAATGTCAACTAAATTTTATCTAGATTAACTTATTTACTTTCTTATTGCAACTATATTCTTTTTTTGATAAAGATTTTGCCTTTATAAACTAGTCCAAATTTGTCTCCCATGTTATGCATGTCTACGGTAACTTGTCAACACAACATCCCGTACCAAAATTCACAACTTTTTTTTGCCTTAATAAAGCAAAGGCTTTCAATCTTTCATGAGGCGATGCTAATTAGTCTTATACCCGACTTCAATTCCTTAGTCCCAGTCACAGAGTGAGAGTCTGTATATCTTCTCACAGCGATTCCCGCCACCTTAGATTCGTATAGCTGAACTTTGTAAATTCTTTCACGGACTATTCTTTACAACTATTTGCGCTGGGCATTGATATAGGAAAAGTACGATTCGTGGCATTGGTAATTCCAGTTTACATACTTTAATTGCTTTGTAATATTTAGATCATTCATAGTATATTCTTTCTTGTATTTAAGTACCTGCAACTGTTTCTAGTCATCTCACCCCCAAAAACTCACACCACTTTACTCCAACTTACCCCACACTCCATTGCCTCATAAAAATATTGTATTTGTACCAACTTGCCCCCACTTCCATTTACATTGCCTCATAGAAATATTGTATTCCTGCCAACTTGCCCCCATTTCCATTTACAATGCCTCATAGAAATATTGTATTCCTGCCAACTTGTCCCAACTCTGAATTTAACTCGCCCCACTTTAATTCAACTCTCCCCGTAAAGTTGTTGCTGCTTTTACATTCGTACATCACTGGTTTTCATTCCATTTGATTTTGATTTATTCATAAAATCTTTTATGTATCGTGAAAATCTTACTGCGACGATAATATGATATAGAAGGCTGCAGCTAGAGATATGTGCATATACAACATTAAAACGATACGTCTCCCCATATAACAACAACTTGTTTTGCACTCAGACTAATAAAATACTTAGCCCACGTTTTATATCTGAAAAGAGCAAGGAAATACAATTAATAAACATCTCTGAGTCAACATGTGCAAATATAATTTATCATTGATGTAATAATACATTTGACAATCAGTCCTCAGGGTGACCCATTTTATTCAAATATCCTCAGACACACTCAAATACATTCAAATACATTATTTTTAATATAAAATTATATAGTGTTATTGGTGTATACCCCCCCCAAGTTATATTGTATCTAATATGATTGATATATGTTAATAATAATATGAAGCTTTCAGCGTTATACTGATCACGTGGCAATGTAGATTGCAAATGAAATATAGTTTAAATGTTAGCATGAGATCTGGGACAATAACGATATCGGACTATAAAGGATCCGGCTCAAAACAAAGTCAGTCCATTACAGATTTGGCCCCAAACAAAGTTAATTAAGAAATGTACCCATATCCTACTAAGTCCACTATAAAGTTGGCAAACAACGAAATCGGTCATACCCTTGATATTGTGTGGCTTTGTTCAAACAGGTTGTTGTTGTTTTAGACCGAAATTTGTATTTTATGAGATCAAGCAAGGTTTGTCACGCCTGCTCTTATTAAACAAGAAATGCATAATTTCTAACTAATTTGTTAAACATTAATTACTATGCACACTTTGCAAGTTTCATTAACCGTGAGGAAAGACATTCTTCTGTAAATAGTCAAATTAGAAGTGATTGTGATTGTGATTTTGTGATTTTTAACGTAGCTTTAACATTTTTTTCAGTCATATCGCTACGATGTCTGTAGTGTCGCAGTTTATAGTGATGTCTAGCACTGGGGTATCATGCGGCAGACATGTAGCATGATGCCCCACCCAGTCACATTATCCTGACACCAGGCCGACCAGTCCTAACACTATCCTCTTAATGATGAGCGTCAAGCGAGGCAGCTATTAGTACCATTTTTGTAAGTCTTTGGTATGACACGACCAAAGATCGAACCCACGACCTCCCGCATACGAGTCAAAATATAAGTGTGTGTGTGTGTGTGTGTGTGTGTGTGTGTGTGTGTGTGTGTTCCAAAAATGAAATGATGATATCAATGCATCTATGGTTACCCACATTAAAGTATATATCTATGTAGTCATACAGACGCATGCTCCCATTGAATTAAATATTAACTTGTTATAATTAGTAATATATCTTAATCATGTCAATATAATCATGACTGTTGAATGTTAGGCGCCTTAAATGTCATCTAAAAACTTCCAGATGAAAATTATTCAACCCATATAATTGTTGGGTACTCGTTTGGTCAAGAAAACAGGTCATCAAATATTTACTGCTCATAATAAAGAAATATAAACAATATTTAAGTACGTTCATATCGAGGTAATGAATACGACAGGCAAAGTCAGGTATAGCTACAAAACTTTATGCTTGAAAAATATTTTTTTCACAAATTTGTACATGCCAGCTTTATCTGTATGTTTGTCTTCTATTGAAAAATAATATCCATTTAATGTAATTTATTATTACGGCCTTTGAAGGACAAAGACGTTTTAAACTTGGTATAATGGAAAATATTTACGTTATATGGATAGGAAGTAATTAGATTTACTTGTGTCAGCACATGTTTTCTATTAAAAATAGTAGACGAGATACATCTTATTATAAAACTCAGTAAGCATCCACTTGCGGCATGACAAGGTTAGTTTAAAAATGTTGATTATGCAGAGTCTAATTTAATTAATATGGGATAATGATTTTGTCCACCTGTATTAATATTGCATAAAAAAAACGAATATTTAAAAAAACATACAAAAATATGCAATATGAAATGGCCGTTGAACAAAAGGAACATTACGCACACATTAGCATTATATAACGTTTGGACAAATAGGCCAAACAAGCATATAATGGGTCGATTTGATTAGGTCGAGTTCGTCATGGAAAGAGTTCGTTATTGGGCCGAGTTGGCCAGTAATCAATTTAACCAGGTAGTTCAACCTAGGTTAACTGATTGCATTATTCAACACTTTTTTTTTATTTAGTGTGCGTCCCAATTCATTTTTTTTGTTGTTGTTATTTGTCATTAATCGCTACCTTATACACCCGGGATTTAGAGTTTATTATGTGCGTATAAATGCATATAAAATATTTTCTTGGCAAAGTATGTTTAAAAATTCCAGGAATAATCGATTCATCATATTGTCCGTCCATAAGGAGAACGACCTACCCATACAGATATATAACGTACGAGACACAGAGAGACAAAGTAGTTTGGATATCTTATTTATGAATTAGATTTAGCTCATGAAAAGGCATCCTCATACCAAAATTTGAATTGCATCAAACACAGCAAATGATTATACAAAAGAGCAAGCTTTGCAAGCATTTATGGATGTTTCCTTTTTGCTTACGAAATTGTATATGTCAATCAGTCAGCATGGCATTATATAATAGTTTAATGAAATTATACAGGTGAAACAGTCAGCATGGCAATATAATTCTTTAATGCAATTATATATGCGAATCAGTCTTAATATCAATATTATAATAGTTTAATGAAATTATGCATGTGAATCAGTCAGCATGGTAATGTGCAGAATGAAAACAAGCATTTCTCGAACCTTAATGTTACTACTGCAGTAATGACTACTCTTTGACAATAAATTCACAACGTAACGACGTTTGCGATTTAGATCACTCTAACGTTAGCTAGGCAGTTGTATAATAAAAAAAATCAAGTAAAATGACTGTATGTATTGACAATTTAGACTTCTTTTATAATTAAAATTCTGATGATAACTGAGTTTTCTTTATTAACACTTAAGGTAACAATTAACAGCGAAATCTAATAGTCTAATAGTCAATAAATCTCTCTCTCTCTCTCTCTCTCTCTCTCTCTCTCTCTCTCTCTCTCTCTCACACACACACACACACACACACTTCCACATACACACACACTTCCACAGTAAAGATCTCTTCTTGTCAGTCTGTCTCTCTCCAGATAATATGGGTGACTTCTCCAACCATCCTTGGGCAACTTGGGCAATATATATATATATATATATATATATATATATATATATATATATATATATATATATATATATATATATATATATATATATATATATATATATATATATATATATATATATATATATATATATATATATATATATATAATATGCAACGTAACCATGAAACTTATATCCATTCATACAATAAAGTGTGTGTGTACGACTTGATCAAAAGATATTTAAGAAATTTACAATGTTATGCTGGAAAGATACATTTTATTCTTTAGATACGAAGTGACACATTTATAACAGTGAATTTTAATTGACAGAATAAGACTCACAAAATTAAATTTTGCAAAATATCCTTTATGTGAACAAAAATTCATGAACGCAATATTTATTGCAATAATCTTATGCATTTTGTCTGAAATAGTTGCACATGCGTAGTGTCCATTTTGAAATAAAAACATAAATAAACTGAGAATTTGAGTTTGGCGTCAAGGCACAAAGGTCAATAGCAAGTTGCTTTGGGGCTTAAACAAATATCCTTTAATGTTTTTCCGGTTTGGAACGAAGGATTAAAGTCATTAAGAGCTTCTCTCCGACGCAACTTTGAAACGTATGTCCGGAAGTCTAACAACCAGCGGAAAGCTATTATATGGAGGTACCTAGGCTCGTTGTTTTGTTTAGAAATCAGATCTCCAATTAGTGACGGGTCAAAATAATAGCCGCAGTCGGCTCTAGGTGGCTTACCAAGCATACTCCGGAAACGACAAAGTCACTCAACCATACCGCCTGCTTTTTCTTTGGTGTATAAATGTAGGTTCTCAGCTAAATTTACCATTACAACTACCTGGCTGACGACTAGATTTCAGAAGTTATACTGCTTTATTTTCGAACCGGTATCCCATATATGGCTATGACAGATTCAACAGCAGACTCAAAGAAGACAAAAAAAACGTAAGTAGTAATTCTTGAAATTTCTATTACCATTAGTCAGCTTTGCATGGATCATGATGAATAATTTCAAAAACTGTGTGTTTGTATGTTATTGATCAGTTAAAGTACAAGTCATAAATGCCATTTAATACATTCTTTACAGTTTAGGTAGATTTAGAATATGGTTTATTTCACAAATCGGTGTAATTTTCTATAATTTGATTACACACATGTCAAAGGCGATTGGAAGAAAAGTTAGATGAACAATTAAATATTAATTTAATCTGTGCCGATACATCTAAATATCCATGTTGATACGTATTTTAATTAAGGATTCCTTCTTGCAGTAGGATATAATATATCGTTCTCCTTCTAAACATGATACAATTACTATACCACAGAGATAATAAAAAACTTCTGCAGAAAATAATAACCCCAGCACGCGAAATTATTTAATTAACGCCTGGCAAAGCTGAAAGGAAAATGGTCTTAATTGCTGTATTTATTATTTCCAATTAATACATTACCAGGCGATAATCTAATAAAATCATGCACCTACCATTAAAATATGTAATACTTTATTTTTATTAAAATATTAAATATAATGTACCATTTTTGTCCATGGCCAATTGGTATCGTAGAAACACTTTCTACTCAACAAACTATCCCCACTTAAAATTTGGCACAGCCTTACATCAACATGCTCCCACGATATATTCTACGATAGACGCCAACCTCGATTTAACTTGCCACGTAAAAGTAATATATTTGTGCCAACTCGCCCCCACCCCCTTTCGACTGACCCTATGCAATTTTGCTGCTTCTCTAGTTTTCATTCTATTTCGTAGCTATTGATTCGTGTATATCTAGATGAAAGGCCAGTCAATTTTGCAATTTCGGATAGAAAACGGCTTAACTATTCCGACCAGAAAGGGTGTCGGTAAATTCCACGATTTGGACATTCAGTGTACTTTAACCCTTCGGTCCAGCATATATGTGATAATATCAAACATGGCGTTGCAAGAATAAGAGGAAACTCGGCCTAGTCGCTTACATAACAAACTATGTTAACATTGAAACGAAATGAAGAAGTTGGTAAAAATAAAGCGAATGTATGAGTCCATCCATCTATGGACTAGTTCATATATTTACCATTATTTAATGGGTTGTTTGTTATTTGTTAAAGAAATTCTTTTCATTAGAATAATAATTATAAAAAGAATGAAAAATCTATTAATTTATCGATGATAATAATAATAATAATAATAATAATAATAATAATAATAATAATTCAATTATTATTATTATTATTATTATTATTATTATTATTATTATTATTATTATTATTATTATTATTATTATTATTATTATTTGTATTTGCATTATTAGCATTTTTCACCATTTTTATATTTTTATAATTATTATTCTATTAGAAGTAACTTTATAACTTGTAGTGGTACTAAAAATAATACTACTGTAGTTCTGCTTGTTCTCATTGATTTAATACGTGCTGATAGGTAAATTTGTTTTTTTGCAGGAGATAGTCTAACACCGGGATTCTAACAGGGTAGATTGAATCGTGTAAGCAATACATTTTGCAGTATTGCGAAATCACTATTCGTTGTAATACACCCAATTCCCATGTTGAGTTTTTCCTGTAAATAGAAAACAATATTTTTCACGCATACAATTGTAATCAATGTTTTTATAAAGCCACACCAGTTTTCATTCTGAAAGATGTGTTTTAGGGATTGCATTAAAGGAATATTCTTGGATTCGTGTAGCTTGGAGTTCACCAATCATTCAAGGATCGTCAATGAGAAAAACCTTGTGTTCTACATCAATCTCAGTGTGAAGAGAAGTGAATTGAAGTGAAACAGTTTAATTAAATTATTGCGTTTTAATTCTGAACTGCGGTCAACGATTCGTATTCTTTCAGTGCTTGATAGAGGTGAAGTGTGCTCAACGATTGTTATTTCAGATGTTTTGTATTTGAAAAAATGAAGTATGGAGGAAAAAATTTGATTCCAAGTGCTCGAGTGTTGTGAAGCATCGTCATATAGTGTTATTGCATCAGTGCGTCCAAGATTCTTATTCCATATGTGCAGGTAAGTGGTACCTGCCGTGTTATTCCAGCAGCGCTTTATCATTGGGTGTGGCCCTTGTTATTCCAACTCCGCTAAGGGATGTGAAATTCGTCCTGAGTATTAGGTGCGGCTAAATTGTATCAATCCACCAGCGCATATATTGGTGAGTATGCCGAAAGAAGCATATCTCAAATGCGCATCTTTTGATAAGGTGTGTCCAACGATAGTTTCTCTGATGGCCTTTCGTTGTTAAGAAATGTACTCTATGGATGTGAGGTGTGGCCAGCGGTGTATCATGTGGTAAGTGCTTTATAATTCGATAGTGAGTCCAAGGAGATTCATTCCATCTGCGCAAATGATTGTGAAATATTTGAAGTGCGTATATGGCTAGTTAGTGTGGCAAAATTCCAAACCAGCTTATATGTTATTATATTTGTGAAGTGCCCTCAAATAATTTTTATTCTTCACGATACTATGAACGTGAAATATGATCAACCTTGATGGTAATTGCGGTAGTGTGTTTAATTGAAAAGTCTTCAGTGAGGTCCTTATTCTAATAGTGTTTGTGTAGTATAGAAAACGATTGTTTCCAAGCTAATCTAGTTACTTACTGGTCCGATCTTCCTCTTACACTGACACCATGTATTTCATTTTTGCTGAAAGTTGATAGGAATCTCCCTATTTGCATACTAATTTAATGTTACTACTACTACTACTACTACAACAACAACAACAACTACTACTACTACTACTACTACTACTACTACTATTACTACTACTACTACTACTACTACTACTACTACTACTACTACTAATAATAATAATAATAATGTGTCAACTATTATTATTTTTATTAGAAGTAGTAGTGGTAATGTTATGACATGCAGTAGTACTAAAGCTAATAAGTGCTGATAGGCAAATTTGTTTTCAGGCAGAAGGTAGTCTAATACCGGTATTAGCAATAGTGTGCAGTATTGAGAAATGAATAATCTGTGTAATTCACTCGATTCCAATTGTTCAGTTTTTCTTGTAATTGAAGTAACTTATCTCATACTTTTAATAATGTCTTTACATCAAACAATATTAAGCTCTAAGCGACACTTAGAGATGTCTCTGACACCATTTTGAAAAGGAAATAGAAATATATGACTAGTGGTTAGATCATCCGCATCGGATACGGATGGTGGGTAGTCGCTGCTTCGAAACCAGTCCGTTATACCAAATACTTTTTTTTAAAAAAAATTGATACTAATAGTTTTTTCGCTTGGCACTCAGCATCAAGATCTTAATGTTCGACAAGTCGGCTTGGTCTCAAACCACTGGGTGGACACAAAACAAAAATCATGCTTCATGTCAGAGGCATGATGCCCCAATTCTAGACATCACTATAAACTGACAATCTACAAACATCGTAGCGATATGACTGAAAACGTCTAAAAGCTATGTTGAAAATCTAAATCTCACTCTAGTGTATTAAGTTAATGATTTTCAGAGATAGGCCGTATATTAAGAGTATGCAGTGTGACAGTTGACAGTGATGTCTAGCATTGGTAGCATCATGCCCCACAGCATTAAGTCCGTCCCAGTCACATTATCCTGACACCTGGCCGACCATTCATAACCTCTTAATGCCTCGCTCCAAGAGAGGCAGCTGTTAGTACCATTTTAAAAATCTTTAGCCACCAGGCCACCGGAGCGTCTGGAAGGTAAATTCCAACACTAATTAGCGACTTTTAAAATGCATATAGTAAATTTGTGCTCTAACTGTAATGCTTAAACGTTTAACGTCAGTATCTCGTATTATTCTAACATTGGTAAACTTTCTACTTTCATGTTTCTTATAAGGTCATATTTTTGAGTTGGAAATATTTATATGTTTAATCGTAATCTTAGAAAATTAGTTTCTAACTCCCGGTTGTATAAATGTAAACGAGTTCGACTTAAAGGTCAGGATACAATTACAATTGCAATTATATATCTTCCTTTGGGTTGGTTGACGTCATTGGTGACGTGTCCTTGCCACCTATAATTTCTTTCTTATTAATTTGTGTATGTAATAACTGGATGAGTCTATTTCTCGCTTGATATATAACAATTTTACTATTATTAATTGTGTGTGTGCTCATTGAGCGGATCAGTTAGGACTTCACATACCACGTTGTTACTAATACAAATCGTGTGGTAGTTGGATAAGAATATTTATTTCTCTATACCACACCTATTTCATTTTATGAATTCTTATAAATGCATATATTTATATTCATATATCAGTCTTTCTTAACTTGATAAACTGATGTGTTCGACAGGCGACCATGCAGTTTCTCAATATGGCGTACCGACTTCAAGTAGTAATCGCTTAGGAAGCTGTTCAAGGAATACACTGTCTTATACTGGAAATAATCGCTGCACAGTTTGTCTCCCTTATTTATTAAAATCCTAGTAACTCTATATGTAAAGTATGCATAAGGTGATTTTAACAATGTGACAGTAATTTATGGGTTTGTTGTATTATAAGGGTGTCATTCGAGAAGAGACAGCGTAAACATAACCTGTCACCATGTTTATTAAAGTATGCATACAAGTCTAACTACGTCATACGCTGATTTTAACAGTGCCAGTAATCTCTGGGTTGTAATATAAAAGTGTAATACGAGAAGAGATAGCAACTACATACATTTATTATTGCGGCTCTCAGTTGCTACTACGCATATATATATATATATATATATATATATATATATATATATATATATATATATATATATATATATATATATATATATTTTTCAGATATATAAATATATATATATATATATATATATATATATATATATATATATATATATATATATATATATATATATATATATATATATATATATGATTCAGGTTTAGAAATGAATATATTTAATCACAATTCAAAATAGCGATATAAATGTAAAGAAAATTACAAAGTAAGAATTTAATAATTTATGAAATGGTGATATTTTAACCTTAGTATTTTAAGGCCGTTGCAAACGACACCTTTTTTATCATGACATCAAATGGAAAGTTTTTTTTCTCCAGAGATTGCGATACGAGTTTATGATCAGCATCATAAATAATATACTAGGGGTCCAGCCGAAACGATGGCCAAGACCGTAGTCGAAGGTGCAAATAGGTGATACATAGAAGAAATTTCGCAAGTAGGAGTGATAACAACAACCGTAACACGCTTCGAATAAGATAATTAACGTCCCAAAGATCAAACGTCACGATCATAAATTACCGTTGTAATATTCTACGTGTTATTCGCAGCGAATAATTTATTTAAAGTTGATAAAGCAAGATTAAGAAAAAGAAAAACAAAACAAGATTAAGAAAAAGAAGAAGAAGAAACAAAGATTACGACGAAGACGAAAAATCAAAGATTAAGAAGAAGAAGAAAAGATTAAGAAGAAGAAACCAAGATTCAGAACCTAAAGAAGAAATAAATATTAAAAAGATGATGAAGAAGAAGATTAAGAAGAAGAAGAAACCAAGATTAAGTAGAAGATTAAGAAGAAGAAGAAAAAGAAGAAGAAGACGACGACGAAGAAGAAGATACCAAGATTGAGAAGAAGAAAAAACAAGATTAAGAATAAGAGCAAGAAACAAAGATTACGACGAAGAAGAAGAAACAAAGATCAAGAAGAAGAAGAGAAGAAGAAGAAGAAGAAGAAGATTAAGAAGAAGAAACAAAGATTTAGAAGAAGAAGTAGAAGAAAGCAAGATTACGAAGAAGAAAAAGAAGAAACAAAGCTTACTAAGAAGAACAAGAAACAATGAATAGGAATAGGAAGACGAAGAAGAAGAAACAAAGATTACGAAGAAGCAGAAACCACGATTAAGAAGATGAAGAAGAAGCAAATATTAAGAAAATTAAGAAGAAACCAGGCTTAAAAAGCAGAAAAAAAGAGATTAAGAAGAAGAAAACAACAAGATTAAGAAGAAGAAGAAAGCAAGACTAAGAAGATGAAGAAGACACTAAGATTATGACGATAAAGAAGAAGAAGAAAATTAAGATAAAAAGAAAATCAAAAATTAATAATAAGAAGAAACCAAGATTAAGAAGAAGAAAAAGAAAACAAGATTAAGAAGAAGTAACCAAGATTAAGAAGAAGACGAAACCAAGAAGAAGAAGAAGAAGAAGAAGAAGAAGAGGAAGAAGAAGAAGAAGAAGGAAATGAAGATGAAGAAAAAGAAGAAGGAGAAGAAGAAGAAGAAGAAGAAGAAGAAGAAGAAGAAGAAGAAGAAGAAGAAGAAGAAGAAGAAGAAGAAGAAGAAGAAGAAGAGAATTGAGAAGAAAAAGAAAACAAAAAGATTAGGAAAAAGAAGAAAAAACCAAGATTAAGAAGATGAAGAAGAAACCAAGATTAAAATGTAGAATAATAATAATAATAATAATAATAATAATAATAATAATAATAATAATAATAATAATAATAATAATAATAATAATAATAATAATAATAATAATAATAATAATAATAATAATAATAATAATAATAAAAAGAAGAAGAAGAAGAAGAAGAAGAAGAAGAAGAAGAAGAAGAAGAAGAAGAAGAAGAAGAAGAAGGAGTACAAGAAGAAACAAAGATTTAGATATAGGAGAAGGAACAAAGATTTAGGAGTAGGAGAAGAAACAAAGATTAAGGAGAAGAAGAAGAAGAAGAAGAAGAAGAAGAAGAAGAAGAAGAAGAAGAAAAAAAAGAAGAAGAAGAAAAAGAAAAAGTAGAAGAAAAGATTTAGAAGAGGAAGGAGAAGAAACCAAGATTAGGAAAAAAAAAAGGAACCAAGATTAAGAAGATGAAGAAGAATCCAAGATTAAGATGAAGAAGAACACTAGATTAAGGAGATGGAGAAGAAGAAGATTAAGAAGAAGAAACAAAGATTAAGAAAAATAAGAAGAAATCAAAATTAAGACGATTATAAAGAAAAAGATTAAGAAAAAGAAGAGACAAAGATTAAGAAGAAGAAGAATCCAGGGTAAAGATGGAAACGAAACCAAGATTAAGAAGAAGATGAAGAAGAACAAGATTAAGAAGAAAAAGACAAAATAATGATTAAAAGGAAGAAGAAACCAAGATTACGAAGAAGAAAAAGAACCCAATATTAAGGAGATGATGAAGAAAAAGATTAAGAAGAAGACGGAAAAAAAAACGATTTTGGAAGAGAAAAATGAAGCCAAGATTAAGAAATCGAACAATCAACGATTAAGAAGATGAAGAAGAAATAAAGAAGAAAAAGCAGAAGAAGAAGAAGAAGAAGAAGAAGAAGAAGAAGAAGAAGAAGAAGAAGAAGAAGAAGAAGAAGAAGAAGAAGAAGAAGAAGAAGAAGAAGAAGAAGAAGAAGAAGAAGAAGAAGAAGAAGAAGAAGAAGAAGAAGAAGAAGAAGAAGAAGAAGAAGAAGAAGAGAAAACAAAGAGTAAGAAGAAAAAAATAACAAGATTAAGAAGATGAACAAGACACCAAGATCAAGAAGAAGATAAAGATTAGGAAGAAGAGGAAACAAAGATTTAGAAGAAGAAGACGAAAGCAGGATTAAGGAGAAGAAAAAGAATAAAAAGAATAAACAAAGATGAAGAAGAAGATGAAACCAACATTAAGACGAAGAAGAAGAAACCAAAAAGAAGAAGATTAAGAAGAAAGAGAAGAAACCTAGATTAAGACGATGTAGAAGGAACCAAGATTAAAAAGATGAAGAAGAAGAACATAAGGAAGTGAAACAAACATTAAGAGGAAGAACAGACCAAGAATAAGATTAAGGAAAAAGGAAAGAATCATAGATTAAGAAGAAGAAGAACCAAAACTTAATAAGATGGATGAAAAACCAAGATTAAGAAGACCACGAAGATTAGGAACAAGAACAAAAGATTATGAAGACAAAGAAGAAAAAAGATGAAGAAGATGTAGCAACCAAGACTAAGAAGATGAAGACGACACCGAAATTAAAAAGAAGAAGAAAATTAAAAAGAGGAAAAAAACAAAGATTTAGAAGACGAAACCATGATTAAGAAGACGAAACAAAGCTGAAGAAGAAGACGAAGAGACAAAGATGAAGAAGTTGAAGACACAATGATTAAGAAGAATATGAAAAAGAAAAAGACGAAGAAGAAGAAGAAGAAGAAGAAGAAGACGAAGACGAAAAGAAGAAACCAAGACTAAGAAGAATAAGATGAAACAAAGATTACTAACAAGACGAAACCAAGATTAAGAAGACGAAACAAAGATACAGAAGAAGACGAAGAGACAAAGATGAAGAAGTTAAAGACTCAATGATTAAGAAGAAGAAGAAGAAGAAGAAGAAGAAGAAGAAGAAGAAGAAGAAGAAGAAGAAGAAGAAGAAGAAGAAGAAGAAGAAGAAGAAGAAGAAGAAGAAGAAGAAGAAGAAGAAAAAAAGAAGAAGAAACCAAGACTAAGAAGAATAAGAAGAAACAAAGATTACTAATAAGACGAAACGAAGATTATGAAGACGAAACCACGATGATGAAAAAGAAAACAAGATTATCATGAAAAAGAAACCAAGATGAAGAAGAAGGAACCACGATGAAGAAGAATAATCTAAGAGGAAGAGAAAATAATGAGAGGAAAAAAAGAAGATACCAAGAAGATGAGTAAGAAACCAAGACGAAGAAGAAATCAATATATAAAAATCAATAATATGAAGGAAAAGAAAACAACATAAGTAGGAAAAAGAACGATAAACCAAGATAACTAATACAAAATCCAAGCTGATGATGAAGAAACCAAGATGAAGATAGCAAATAAATCAAGATAAATAAGAAGAAGAAAAAACAAGAAGACACCAAGATTAAATACATGTAACCAAGAAGAAGAAGAAGAAGAAGAAGAAGAAGAAGAAGAAGAAGAAGAAGAAGAAGAAGAAGAAACCAAGATTGCAAAGAAGAAAAACAAGATTAAGAATAAGAACAAGAAACAAAGATTACAACGAAGAAAAAACAAAGATTTAGATTACGGAGAAGAAACCAAGATTAAGAAGAAGAAAAAGAAGCAAAAGAAGAAGAATAAATAACGATTTAGAAGAATAAGGAGAAGAAAACAAGATTAAGAAGAATTAATAGAAGAAATAAAGCGTACTAAAAAGAACATGAAACGATGATTAAGAATAAGAAGACGAAGAAGAAGAAACAAAATACGAAGAAGCAGAAACCACGATTAAGAAGATGAAGAAGAAGCAAATATTAGGAAAATGAAGAAGAAACCAAGCTTAAAGAGGAGAAGAAGAAACAAAAAGACTAAGAAGAAGCTAAAACCAAGAATAAGAATAAGAAAAAGAAAACAAGATTTAGAAGAATAAGAAACAAGTATTAAGAAGCTGAAGAAGAAGACTAAGAAGAAGAAACAAAGATCAAGAAGAAGAAGAATCCATGATCAAGAAGGTGATGAAGAAATCAAGATTAAGAAGATGAAGAAGATTTAGACGAAGAAGAAGAAGAAACAAAGATCAAGAAGAAGAAACAAAGATTTAGAAGAAAATGAAACCAAGATCAAAGAGATGAAAAAGAAGATTAAAAAAGAAGAAGATTAAGAAGACGAAACCAGGATTAAGAAAATGAAGAAGAAACCAAGATTAAGAAGATGAAGAAGAAACCAAGATTAAGAAGATGAAGAAGACACCATGATTAAGAAGATGTAGAAGACACTAAGGTTATGACGATGAAGAAGAAAAAGATTAAGATAAATAGAAAAAGAAACACAAAGATTAAGAAGAAGAAGAAACCAAAAATAAGAAGATGAATACGAAACCAACATTAAAAAGATGATGTAGAAGAAGACGATTGAGAAGAAAAAGAAGAAACAAATATTAGGAAGAAGAAGAAACAAAGATTAGGAAGCTGAAGAAACCAAGATTAAGAAGAAGTATTATTAGTAGTAGTAGTAGAAGAAGAAAAAGAAGAAGAAAAAGAAGAAGAAGAAGAAGAAGAAGAAGAAGAAGAAAAGGAAGAAGAAAAAGAAGAAGAAGAAGAAGAAACAAAGATTTAAAAGTAGGAGAAGAAAGCAAGATTAAGAAGAAGTAAAAGAAGAAGACAAAGAAGACGAAGAAGATGATGATGATGAAGAAGCAAAGATTTATAAGGAGAAGAAAGCAAGATTAAGACGAAGAAGAAGAATCAAAGATTTCTAAGAAGAACAGGAAACAATGATTAAGAATAAGAAGAAGACGAAGAAGAAGAAACAAAGATTACAAAGAAGCTGAAATCTCGATTAAGAAGATGAAGAAGAAACAACTTTTTAGAAGATGAAAGAAGAAGAAACGAAGATAAAGAAGAAGAAGAAACCAAGACCAAGAAGATGAAGAAGGAATCAAGATTAAGAAGATGATGGTGAAGAAGAAACCAAGATTGAGACGATGAAGAAGAGACCAAAGTTAAGAAAATGAAGAAAATTAAGAAGAAGAAAA
>JAEAOA010000740.1:0-121829 GCA_016746295.1 Potamilus streckersoni | reverse complement strand
ATCTCGAGTTAGAAGACTATCACAACTAAAACGGGTTATCATGGATAGCATAATAACCGAAAAATCATTAATAACGTTGATATCAATAAAAAGTTATGCAGCTATAAGCAGTGCGATAAAAACATAATCACGAGGTTGATATAGATGTGGATATTTTTAAGATATTAAAACAACGACAAAATAATTATTGCGCAAATTGCAACGCAATAATGTTGTGGCAGTATTCGAGCAATAACCCAAGACAATTTACCGTTGACAGAATTAATAGTAGTCTTGGTCACACGCGCGAAAAAGTGATGCTGACCAGTTTGGAGTGTAATCGACGTCGAGAGTCTGCGAGTTTATAAAAGTGTACACGGTGGTAATTGCGTATTCTCTTGAATTATTTGTAATTGTTCACGTACAAATCCACGTTGAGGAGCAGTTGAAACTAATCTGTAGATTGCAGGTCTACCTTTGGACCTTACCACGCTGGATATTTTGTGTGTGGTCACACTCCAAATAGGATCAATTGCCCTATTTCTGCCTCCTTCGAGTTCTCCAGGTTTGTATAAATATCTAAGCGCAACTTTGCCTAGTACTGGTTGAGAAATAAATTTACGTTTTATCGATATATATTTTTTGTGATCGCATCTGACGGTTTCATAGAAGTTGCACGAGTAAATTCCATATTCAGCGCAGCTATCACATTCGGAAACCGCGCAACTTATTCACGAGATCTTGTGTCTGTGGATATTTCCTTTTCATATTGATACCCGAATAACCGTTCAGCAAGTGTTCGATTAAATCGTTCAACGATTGCCTGATCACGATGAATCTCCGTATGTCTTTGTCTGATTTTAAGGTTTTACTTGTTCATCAACGATGATACTGCACCAAGAAATTCTTCTCGAGGATCAACCTTTAGTAGTTTTGGCCATTGTAATGGTCGTCGCTGATAAATTTGTTTAAACAAAGATGCAACTTCAGATGTTCTCTTTTTGATAGCGGCTCTGCTTCTTTATATCTGCTCGCAATGTCAACGACGGTTAAAGCGTATCTGTATGTGTATTGACGTCTACCTGCTTTAATGGTATCGTGTGGTAAAATCAAGATATCCGCTTGATGAACTTCATTAGGAACGTTGACATCGAAATGTGCGTATTGAATAGTTTTAGGTGGATTTAGAAATATTTGCCATATTGCCTGTTCTGCTAACCACGTTTCAGCAGCATCACGTGAAACTTCTGCTGAAGCAGCAAATTTGTTAATCGCTGCCTTACCTTGCCAATATCCTTTCGGGGAATAATAAATAGATTCCAATATAATAATCAGTTGATTAATTACCAGCTCCTATCATTATTTTTCCTTTCATAGCGGATTTTATCAGAAAGATAGCGAGAGATTCTCTGAGAGATTTATTATGTATAGAATTTAACGCGTGAATCAACTTTATATCTGCGAGATGCCGTTGTTTCAAATCAGGAATTTTATACGATACATCAAGAGTGTGACATGCTTGATTAATCTTATTTACTGGATACTCTCCAGGTTTTGGTCGATCTTGGTTATCGAGTCTGATATCGAGACGAGTTCCAGGACCACAATAATTATATCCGAGAAGATGTTTCTCACCAGGATATTTTGCCCATGGAGTTCCTGGCAATTTCCCAAATGAAGCGGCTATATCATCACCATGCACTATTTGCGAGGCGGAAACAAATTTATATTTTTTGTACCACATTTTGCACACTTGCCTGTGAGTGCGCGTCTCTTATTTTTTGTTGTTATCGTTGTCAATCCAACTGTGGGTGTTGTCGCTCTACATCGAACACAATATAAACTCATATTATTATCATATGGATATAATTGATTTTTCTGCGACACGAAAACAAGAGCCAGTATGGCACCATCCAGCGTTACCAAATTCTATCAGAATGATTATAATAGGTCCTTCTGGATCTGGTAAGACGCAATTATTGCTTAATCTGATAATGCGATGGCTCAAGTGGAATAAGTTGTACTTAGTAGCGCCATCTGTAGATGATCAACGATACTACGAAGTACTTAAAGATTTTAATCAAAATGCTTAATTACTGGACAAAAATGATATCATTGATTTTATTACCGATATTGATGAAGCTCCATCCGTAGATGATTTAGATGGATCCATCAATAACCTCGTGGTGTATGACGATGTAATACTGGACAACCAATCCAATCCAGCTAGAATATTTTCTCGAGGAAGACATAAAAATACTGACGTGATTTATGTTACTCAGAGATATACTCAGATACCTAAGGTGATCAGAGATAACTAATAATTTGGTTGTGTTTAATGGCGTAGATAATTATACTTTGCAAAATATTTATTGTACTTGGTGTTCAGGGGATATGAATATGATTAAATTTAAAAATTTCTTTTCTAAAACACAAGCTGTTCCTTTTGGATTTATAACGATAAATTTACATGATCCTAGATAAGATATCGTGTAGGTTTAGATAAAATCTTTGGGTAATTCATAGCAGGAGAGAGGCAGAAGGACATACTTGTGACCACATCGTGAATAAATCGAGCAACAGATCTGGTCAATTAAAGTAAGTTTTACTATTAAGGCAAAAACAATTTTTCTAAGCCTTCGTAGGAACCCTTAATTTTCAAAAGTAAGGTCTCAGGCAAATTTATCTGTTCAGCCTCTCTGCTGCTGGTTTTAACAGGATTAGAACCGGTTTGGAACCGGTCTGGAAACGGTTTGAACCGGTTTGAACTGGCCAGAACTAGCTGGAACCGGTTAGGACCGGATTACAACCGGGTTGAACCCGTTTAGACCGATTTTTGTAGCATCGTGGAAAGAGCTATTTTTCTTGGCTTTAGCGGTATTTTACCGGTTTAGAACAGGTTTGGAAACGGTTTGAAACAGGTTTGAAACAGGTTTGAACCAGGCAGAACTGGCCAAAACCGGCTGGAACCGGTTGGAACCGGCTATGACCGGTTAGAACCGATTAGAACCGGTTTAGACCGGTTTTTGTAGCTTGGGGTAATGGCTTCAATGTTCAATTTTTCGTGGTTTTAGCGGGTTTTAATCGGTTTGGAACCGGTTTCAAAGGGTTTGAACTGGCCAGATCTGAATGGAACCGGTTAGGACCGCTTTAGAACATGTCAGAACCGGTTCATACCGGATTTCGTAGCTTGAGGAAAAGGCTAAAACTGTTCAATTTTTCGTCGTTTGGCGGGTTTTAATCGGTTTGGAACCGGTTTGAACCGGACTTAAATGCCTAAAACTAGTTGGAGCCGGTTTCAACCGGTTAAAACTGGCCAGAACAATCTAGAACCGGTTGCAACCGGTTAGGATCGGCTTAGAACTGGTTCGATCCGGTATAGAACGGTTTTTTTATGGCAAAATGGCTACAAATGTTTAATTGTTCGTGGTTTTGGCGGGTTTTAACCGGTCTGGAACCGGCTTGAACTGGCCAGAAATGGCTAGACCCGGTTAATACCGGTTTACAACCTGTTAGAACCGGTTCAGACCAGTTTTAGTAGCTTGGGGAAATGGCTAAAAATATTAAATTTTCCGTGGTTTTGGCGGTTTGGAATATGTATGGAACCGGTCTGGAACCGGTTTGAACCAGCTAGAACTGGCTGGAACCGGTTGGAACCGGTTAGGACCGGTTTATAACCGGTTAGATCCGGTTTAGACCAGTTTTTGTACCTTGGCGAAATGGATAAAAATGTTCATCTTTCGTGGTTTTGGCGAGTTTAAACCGGTTTGGAACCGGTTCAAACCGGAGAGAACTGAATAGAACTGGCTTAATCCGGTTAGGACCGGTCTACGACAGGATAGAACCTGTTACGACCGGTTTTGTATCTTGGGGAAATGGCTAAAAATGTTCAATTTTTCGTGGCTTTGGTGGGTTTGAACCTGTTTGAACCGGTTTGAACTGGCCATAACTGGCTGGAACCGGTAAGGACCGGTTTACAACCGGTTTAAGCCGGTTAGAACTGGCCATAACTGGGTGGAACCGGTTAGACCCGGTTAGGAATGATTAAAAACCGGTTACAACCGGTCTAGACCGGTTTTTTAGTTTCAAAAATGATTAAAAATATTCAATTTGTCGTGGTTTTGCGGGTTTTAACCGGTTTGTAACCGGTTTGAACCGCTTTGAACTCACCAGAACTATCTGGAACCGGTTGAAACCAGTTAGGACCTGTCAGAACCGGTTTAGACCGGTTTTAGTAGCTTGGGGAAATGGCTAAGCATGTTCAATTTGTCATGGATTTTGCGGGATTTAACCTGTTTGAAACCCGTGTAGAACCGGCTTGAACTGGCCAGAACTGGCTGAAACCGGATGGAACCGGTTCGGACCGGATTACAACCGGTTCGAACCGGTTTAAACAGGTTTCTGTAGCTTTAAAAATGATTAAAATGTTTATTTTTTGTGGTTTTGGTGGGTTTTAGCCGGTTTAGAACCGGTTTGAACCAGTTTGATCATGCCGGAACTGGCTGAAACCGGTAGGAACCGGTTAGGACCGATTTAGAACCGGTTTAGACCGGATTTTGTAGCTTGGTAAAATGGCTAAAATTGTTCAATATTTCGTTGTTTTGGCGGGTTATAATCGGTTTAGAACTGATTTGGAACCGGTTTAAAGCGGTTCGATCCGGCCAGACCTGGCTGGAACCGGTTTGGACCGGTTTAGAACCGGTTAGAATCGGTTTATTCCAGTTGTTGTAGTTTGTAGAATAGGCTAAAAATGTTCAATTTTTGTGGTTTTCACGGGTTTTAACCGGTTTTGAACCGGTTTGAGACGATTTGAACTGGTCAAGACTGGTTGGAACCGGATTGAACCGGTTAGGACCGGATTAGAACAGGTTAGAACCGGTTTCGACCGGTGTTTTTAGCTTGGAGAAGTGGCTAAAAATGTTCAATTTTTTGTAGCTTTAGCGGGTTTTAACTGGTTTTGGAATGGTTTGGATCCGGTTTCAAACGGAATGAACTGGCAAAAATTATCTGGAACCGGATTCGGACCGGTTTATATCCGGTTTCAACCGGTTTATACCGGTTTTTGTAGCTTGGGGAAATTGCTACAAATGTTTAATCTTTCGTGGTTTTGTCGGATTTTAACCAGTTTGGAATAAGTTTGGAACCGGTTTGAACTCAATCGAACTGGCCAGAACGGGCTGGAACCCTTTGGAACCGGTTTAGACAGTTTTTGTAGCTTGGGAAAATGGGAAAAATTTTCAATTTTGCTTGGTTTTGGCGGGTTTTAACAGGTTTTGAACCGGTATGAACTGGCCAGATCTAGCTGGGACCGATTGGAACCGGTTACGACCGGTTTAGAACCGGTTTGAACCGGTTTATAAACCGGTTCTTGTAGCTTATGGTACTGGTTAAAAATGTTCAATTTTTCGTGGGTTTTAACCGGTTTATAACCGGTTTCAAACCGGATTAAACCGGTTTGATCTGGCCAGAATTGGCTGGAACCGGTTTGTAACCGGTTAGGACCGGTCTGGAACCGGTTAGAATCGGCTTAGTCCGCTTTCTGTAGCTTGGGAAATGGCTGAAAATGTTCCATTTTTCGTGGTTTTCGCGGGTTTGGAACCGGTCTGGAACCGGTTTGAACCGCTTTGAACTGGCCAGAACTAGATGGAACCGGTTTCAACCGGTTAGGATCGGTTTAAAACTGGTTAGAACCGGTTTAGACCGGTTTTTCTAGCTTGGGAAAACGGAAAAAAAATGTTTCAATTGTTCGTGGTTTTTGTGGGTTTTAAACGGTTTGGAACCATTTTGAAATGGTTTGAGCTGGCCAGAACTAGCCGGAATCGTTTATAACTGCTTTAGAACCGTTTAGGACCGGTTTAGGTCGGATTTTTTGGCTTGGGTAAATGACTAAAAATGTTCAATTTTTCGTGGGTTTGGCGGGTTTTAACCGGTTTGGAACCGTTTTGAACTAGCTTGAACTGACCAGAACTGGTTGGAACCGGTTGGAACCGGTTAGGACCGGTAAGAACCGGTTTAGACCGGTTTTTGTAGCTTGGAGAAATAGCTAACAAGGTTCAATTTTTCGTGGTTTTGGCGGGTTATAAGAGGTTTAGAACCAGTTTGGAACCTGGATGAACCGGCTTGAACTGGCCAGAACTAACTGGAACCGGTTAGGACCACTTTAGAACATTTTAGAACCGGTTCAGACCGGTTTTTGTACCTTGAGGATAAGGCTAAAACTATTCAATTTTTCGTGGTTTTGGCGGGATTTAACCAATTTGGAACCGGTTTGAACCGAATTTAACTGCCCAGAAATAGTTGGAACTGGTTTTAACCGGTTTGAACTGCCAGAACTATCTGGATCCGGTTGGAACCGGTTAGCACCGGTTGAGAACCAATTCGAACCGGTATAGACCGGTTTTTGTAGCATGGGAAAATTGCTACAAATGTCTATTTTTTATGGTTTTGGCGGAACCGGTTCGAACTTGTTTGAACTGACCAAAAACTGGCTGGAACCGGTTAGTACCGGTTAACAACCTGTAAAAACCGGTTTGGACTGGTTTTATTAGCTTGGGTAAATTGCTAAAAATGATCAATTTTTCGTTGTTTTGGCGGGTTTTAACCGGTTGGAGCAGGTTTTGAACCGCTTTGAACCGGTTTGAACTTACCAGAACCGGCAAGAACCGGTTGAAACCAGTTAGGACCGGTTTATAACCTGTTTGTTCCGGTTTAGACCAGTTTTTGTAGCTTGTCGAAATGGCTAAAAATGTTCATCTTTTCATGGTTTGGGCGGGTTTTAACCGGTTTGGAACCGGTTCAAACCGGTTTGAATTGGCTAGATCTGGCTGAAAGCGGTTGGAACCGGTTAGGACCGGTTTACAACCGGATTGAACCGCACTAGACCGGTTTTTGTATCTTGGGGAAATGGCTAAAAATTTTCCATTTTTCCTGGTTTTGGCTGGTAAACTGATTTGTAACCAGTTTCCGAACGGTTTAAACGGGTTTGGTCTGGCCAGAACTGTTTGCAAACCGGTTAGAACCGGTTAGGACCGGTTTAGAACGGGTTGCAACCGGCTTTTTCCGGTTATTGTAGCTTGGGAAAATAGCTGAAAATGTTCAATGTTTCGTGGTTTTGTGGGTTTGGAACCGGTTTTAAACCGGTTTGAACCAGTTGGAACTGGCTAGAACTGGCTGGTACCGGTTAGGACCGGTTTGGTATCGGTTAGAACCGTTTTAGACCGAAATTTGTTGCTTGGGGAAATGGCTAAAAATGTTCAATATTTCGTAGTTTTGCGGGTTTTAACCACTTGCGAACCGGTTGAAACCGGTTTGAACTGGCCAAAACTAGCTGGAACCGGCTGTAGACGGTCAGGATCGGTTTGGAACCGGTTAAAACTTGTTTAGACCGCCTAGCTTGGGGAAATGGCAATAAAATTTTCAATTTTTCGTGGTTTTTGCGAGTTTGGAACCGTTTTGAAACGGTTTGAACTGGCCAGAACTGCCTGGAACGTGTTAGAACCTGTTTAGAACCGGTTAGAACCGGTTTAGACCGGTTTGCCTAGCTTTGGAAAATGACTAAATATGTTCAATTTTTCGTGGTTTTTGCGGGTTTCAACCGGGTTTTTACCGGTTGTGAACCAGTTTGAACCAGTGTGAACTGGCCAGAACTGGCTGGACGGGGTTGGAACCGGTTAGAACAGGTTAGAACCGGTTTAGATCGGTTTTTGTAGCCTGTGGAAATGTATAAATATGTTCAATATTTCGTGGTTTTGTAGGGCTTTAACAGGTTTAGTACCCGTTTGGAACCGGTTTGACCCGGATTTAACTGGCCTGAACTGACTGGAATCGGTTAGGACCGCTTTAGAATATGTTAGAACCGGTTTAGATCGGTTTTTGTAGCTTAGGGAAATGTATAAATATGTTCAATTTCTCGTGGTTTTGTCGGGTTTTAACAGGTTTAGTACCCGTTTGGAACCGGTCTGACCCGGATTTAACTGGCCTGAACTGACTGGAATCGGTTAGGACCGCTTTAGAATATGTTAGAACCGGTTTAGATCGTTTTTTTTAGCTTTGGGAAAAGGCTAAAAATGTTCAATATTTCTTGGTTTTGGCGGGTTGTAACCGGTTTGGAACCGGTGTGGAACCGGTTAGAACCGGATTTAACTGGCCAAAACTGTTTGGAACCGGTTTTAACCGGTTTGAACTTGCCAGAACTATCTGTAACAGGTTGCAACCGGTTACGACCGGTTTAGAACCGGTTCAAACCGGTTTAGTTTGGTTTTTGTATCATGGGAATATTGCAACAAATGTTTAATTTTTCATGTTTCTGGCGGATTTTGACCGGTCTGGAACCGGTTTGAAACGGTTTGAACTGACCAGAACTGGCTGGAACCCGTTAGTACCGGTTTGCAACCTGTTAGAGCCGGTTTAGTACCGGTTTTTTATAGGTTGGGGAAATGGCTAAAAATGTTCAATTTTTCGTTGTTTTGGCAAGTTTTAACCGCTTTGTAACCGGTTTGGAACCGGTCTGGAACCGGTTTAAATTGGCTAGAGTTGGCTGGAACCGGTTGGAACCGATTAGGACCTGTTTAGTGCCGGTTACGTCAAGTTTTGACTGTTTTTATAGCGTGGCGAAATGGCCTGAATGTTCCTTTTTCGTGGTTTTGGCGGGTTTTAACCGGTTTATAACATTTTTGAACCGGTTTAAACTGGCTAGAACTGGCTGGAACCGGTTGGAACTGGTTATGACGGGTTTACAACCGGATAGAACCGGTTTAAACCGGTATTGTAGCTTGGGGAAATGGCTAAAAATGTTCAATTTTTCCTTTTAACTGGTTTGGAACCGGTTAAAACCGATTTGAACTGGCCAGATTTGGTTGGAACCGGTTGGAACCGGTTAGGATCGGTTTAGAACCGGTTGGAACTGGTTTAGACCGGTTTGTTTAGCTTCGGAAATGACTAAAAATGTTCAATTTTTCATGGTTTTTGAGGGTTTATCCGGTTTTGAACCGGTATGAACCGCGTTGAACTGGCCAGAACTATCTGGAACCGTTTGAAACCAGTTAGGACCTGTTGGAACCGGTTTAGACCGGTTTATACAGCTTGGTAAAATGGCTAAAAATGTTCAATTTTTCGTCGTTTTGGCATGTTTTAACTGGTTTGAAACCAGTCTGGAACCGGCTTGAACTGGCCAGAACCGGCTGGAACCGGTTGAAACCGGTTAGGACCGGTTTGCATCCGGTTTGAACTGGTTTTAACCGGTTTTACTAGCTTGAAGACATTGCTAAAAATGTTCAATTTTTCGTCGTTTTGGTGGGTTTTAACCGGTTTGGAACCGGTGTGAGCTGGCCAGAACTCGCTGGAACCGGTTAGAACCATTTCAGGCCGGATTTTTTATCATGCTCTACAATGTTTTGTTCTTAATATTATATGGTTCTGTGGATGATGTTGACAAAGAAATCGCAGATCCTTTTATTAACTCAAAATCCAAGCGTGTTTTGATTATAATTTATATTTCATTGCTTACTGATAACTACAACAAAATGTGGAAAAAGAATTCATCGAATCAGGCTCTGTTTAGAAGTTTGAGATGATTTTTAAAATTTTATTTCACACAATGCAACAGTATTACGCGGTAATTCATATATTGACCTGAGAAAAAGAAAGTACAAAAATGCAGTCTTTACGCAAACACCCTGGACGAGAGGTGCTTTCAGTGCGCCATAGGATGTTTCGTGTTGACAAGCATTTTAGTCACCTTTTAAAAATTGAATTTTACTGGAGTTGACTTTCCAGTTGAAGAAAATCCTATACCAATGTTTGAAAAGCAAAATAATATTTAGGTTATCGTATTTGGTCTTTACGACCATAAACATGTCTATACAAAATATATTTATGATAAAGCCCTGCAGTAAGCAACAAAATTGCTGTTTCATAAAAGTCATTACGTATGGATAAAAAATTTCCACTGACTTGTTGGTAGACAGTACAGCAAAAAATAAGTACTTTTGTTTTTGTTGTTTACACGGTTGCTCTGAAAATGAAACATTACAAAAGGATCTATAGTACTGCGGTGATGTACAAAGAATAACAATAACAGGCGAGGATGAAAAATTATTCGGTTTGTCAAATATAAACAAAAACTAAAAATCCCTTTATTTATGCCGACTTCAAGTGTTTTCATCAACTTGTACTTGGCGCAGAAAATAATCCTAACCAATCAAGCACAAGAAAAACTCAGTCATTTTCCATGCGGAGTCGTGTACAAGATAGTTTGTTGTGTTGATCTGATTTTATCCAAAACGAGTAAAATATTTCGCAGAGGCGGAGTCAGTGCACATAATCCATCTGTTTGGCTTATCAAGCAGTTGATTAGCTAAGTCGATTATATATTTAAACGTTTAAGAAAAATAATTCCAATGATAAAACAAACAGTTCGACAAGAATCCTATCACTAGCAGGCATGCTTTTGTCATATTTTTGAACAGGGGTTTAAAACACGTGCATCGCCCGCACCTGGTAATGACAAAATAAAAGATGATTGTCATTTGACAGGACAATATTGTGGAGCTTTTCACGATTAGTGCATTCTAAAATATCATGCTCCAGATGTTAATCCAGTTGTTCTTCACAATTTTCGAGGATATGACAGTCATATTATCGTAGAATCTCTTGGTGATCCTAAAATAATGTCTAGTTTAAAACTCGATAACGTAATCAAGTGTATCCCAGATAATTATGTAAGGTATGTCAGTTACTTTAGGTAAGTTGCGTTTTATCGACAGTCTACAGTTTATGGCGGCTCTGTTAGATGAGCTGGTGAAAGGCTGTAGCGAGTTTTATAACCTACAAGATTGTTTCGGTGTGACAAAGCAAGTTTGTTAACAAAAAAGTAATATTTCCATACAAGTATCTGGATGGTTGGAGTAAATTTGATAAAAAAAAGTCTTTGCCCTACAAGGATAAATTTTATCTGCAGGTAAAAAAAAACATATAATAAAAAGTTATGACGAGTACAAACATGCTCAGGATATTTGGAAAGAGTTTGATTGTAAGACATTAGGTGATGATCATATTCTGTATTTGAAAACGGATGCATTATTGCTGGCAGATGTATTTTAAAGCTTTCGAAAAGTCAGCTATAATAACTGTGGACTAGATCCTTGCGGGTATTACTCTGCTCCTGGGTTATCGTGGGATGCTCTATGAAAGATTAGTAAGGTAGAGTTAGAATTACTAACAGATGTTGACATATTTAACTTTATTGTAAAAAGGTATTAGAGTCGATACTAGCGTGATAACAAAAATATTCTTAAGCAAACAACAAATGCATGAGACATTAATGCCGAGCTTCCATCGAAGTATATTATTTATCTCTATGTTAATAACCATTATGGTTATGCAATGACAGAACGAATCCCGTTTGGTGGATTTCTTTTGTTAAAACCTAATTACATTTTACCTATGCATCACGATTTATGTTTATCTTGACTATCCTGCTTCGTTACAATATTTACACAACGATTATCCGTTCTGTGCGTATTGAATGATAATCGACTATAGTTTGTTATTTCAGAAACAACAAGCAATAGCTTTGCAAAAAAAAGTATATGGTACGTATTCTAGTTCCAAATGTACTTGACAAGCAAAAAAAGTATATGGTACGTATGCTAGTTCCAAATGTACTTGACAAGCAAAAAAAGTATATGGTACGTATGCTAGTTCCAAATGTACTTGACAAGCAAAACAAGTATATGGTACTTATGCTAGTTCCAAATGTACTTGACAAGCAAAAAAAGTATATGGTACGTATGCTAGTTCCAAATGTACTTGACAAGCAAAAAAAGTATATAATACTTATGCTAGTTCCAAATGTACTTGACAAACAAAATTATGTCTTGCACTTTAAAGTTTTAAAACAAGCAGAAGATGCTGGTCTTCTGTTGAGAAAAGTTCATCGTGTGTTAAAATTCATTCAGTCGTAGTGGATGAGAGGTTATATAAACTCAAATACCTCAAAGAGAGCTGTTGCGAAAACTAATTTCGAGAAACACTTATAAACAACTCCATCTTTGGGAAAACATTAGAAAACAAGTAATCATCGAGATAGCTAGTTAATGATATAAACGGCAGAAACAAACTTGTGTCAGACGAATATTTTGTCAGCATGACAATTTTTAATGAGAATATTGTCGCGGTACAACAAAGAAAAATAAATTTGAAAATGAATAAGCCGATGTATGTTTTAGTTTCTGTACTTGATTTAACAATAATGTACGATTCTCATTATAATTTTGTTATGGGGCAGTGGAGGTGACGTAAGCTATTGTTTACTCGCTTGTTTATGAAATAGAGACCGAGGACGTCTAACACGATATCGTTGTTATTCAACACAAGTTTGAAATTTCAGATTAACCTTGCGATAGTAAATTTCATGATGATGCAAATAAAATGGTTATTGATCAGTTTAAAGACTAACTGACACATTTTCAAATATTTTATTGAATTGAATTCACACCTTATCAAACACCTTATTGAATTGAATTCACACCTTATCCAACACCTTATTGGATTGAATCCACACCTTATCAAATACCTTATTGAATTGAATTCACACATTATCAAATACCCTATTGGATTCAATTCACAACTTATCAAATACCCTATTTGATTGAATTCACACCTTATCAAATACCTTATTGGATTGAACTCACACCTTATCAAACACCTCATTGAATTGAATTCACACATTGCCAAATACCGCATTGGATTAATTTCACACCTTACCAAATACCTTATTGAATTGAATTTACACCTTATCAAATACCTTATTGAATTGAATTTACACCTTATCAAATACATTATGGAATTGAATTCACACATTATCAAATACCTTTTTGAATTGAATTTACACCTTATCAAATACCATATTGAATTGAATTCACAAATTATCAAATACATTATTGAATTAAATTTACATATTATCAAATACCTTATTGGATTGAATACACGCCTTATCAAATACCTTATTGGATTGAATTAACACATTATCAAATACCTTATTGAATTGAATTCACACTGTATCAAATACCTTATTGAATTGAATTCACACATTATCAAATACCTTATTGAATTGAATTTACACCTTATCAAATACCTTATTGAATTGAATTCACACATTATCAAATACCTTATTGAATTGAATTTACACCTTATCAAATACCTTATTGAATTGAATTCACACATTATCAAATACCTTATTGAATTGAATTTACACATTATCAAATACCTTATTGGATTGAATTCACACCTTATCAAATACCTTATTGGATTGAATTCACACCTTATCAAATACCTTATTGGATTGAATTCACACCTTATCAAATACCTTATTGAATTGAATTCACACCTTATCTCACACCTTATAAAATTGAATTGCATTTACACATTATCAAATACCTTACTGGATTGAATTCACACCTTATCAAATAACTTATTGCATTGAATTCACACCTTATCAAATACCTTATTGGATTGAATTAACACATTGTCAAATACCATATTGAATTGAATTTACGCATTATCAAATAACTTATTGGATTGAATTCACACATTATGAAAACCGATATTGGATGGAAGGCACACATTATCAAATACCCTATTAGATTGAATTCACACCTTATCAAATACCTTATTGGATTGAATTCACACCTTATCAAATACCTTATTGAATTGAATTCACACATTATCAAATACCTTATTGAATTGAATTTACATATTATCAAATACCTTGTTGGATTGAATTAGCATATTATCAAATACCTTATTGGATTGAATTCACACCTTATCAAATACCATATTAAATTGAATTTACACATTATCAAATACCTTTTTGGATTGAATTCACACATTATCAAAACCCATATTGGATGGAAGTCACACATTATCAAATACACTATTGGATTGAATTCACAAATACCTATTGGATTGAATTCAAACCTTATCAAATACCTTATTGGATTGAATTTTACACCTTACCAAATAGCATATCTGATTGAATTCACACATTATCAAATACTCTATTGGATTGAAATCACACCTTATCAAATACCTTATTGGATTGAACACAAACCTTATCAAATACCTTATTGAAATGAAATCACACATTATCAAACACCTCATTGAATTGAATTCACATATTACCAAATACCTCATTGGATTAATTTTACACCTTAGCAAATACCTTATTGAATTGAATTTACACCTTATCAAATACCTTATTGAATTGAATTCACACATTATCAAATACCTTATTGAATTGAATTTACACCTTATCAAATACCTTATTGAATTGAATTCACACATTATCAAATACCTTATTGAATTGAATTTACACATTATCAAATACCTTATTGGATTGAATTCACACCTTATCAAATACCTTATTGGATTGAATTCACACCTTATCAAATACCTTATTGGATTGAATTCACACCTTATCAAATACCTTATTGAATTGAATTCACACCTTATCTCACACCTTATAAAATTGAATTGCATTTACACATTATCAAATACCTTACTGGATTGAATTCACACCTTATCAAATAACTTATTGCATTGAATTCACACCTTATCAAATACCTTATTGGATTGAATTAACACATTGTCAAATACCATATTGAATTGAATTTACGCATTATCAAATAACTTATTGGATTGAATTCACACATTATGAAAACCGATATTGGATGGAAGGCACACATTATCAAATACCCTATTAGATTGAATTCACACCTTATCAAATACCTTATTGGATTGAATTCACACCTTATCAAATACCTTATTGAATTGAATTCACACATTATCAAATACCTTATTGAATTGAATTTACATATTATCAAATACCTTGTTGGATTGAATTAGCATATTATCAAATACCTTATTGGATTGAATTCACACCTTATCAAATACCATATTAAATTGAATTTACACATTATCAAATACCTTTTTGGATTGAATTCACACATTATCAAAACCCATATTGGATGGAAGTCACACATTATCAAATACACTATTGGATTGAATTCACAAATACCTATTGGATTGAATTCAAACCTTATCAAATACCTTATTGGATTGAATTTTACACCTTACCAAATAGCATATCTGATTGAATTCACACATTATCAAATACCCTATTGGATTGAAATCACACCTTATCAAATACCTTATTGGATTGAACACAAACCTTATCAAATACCTTATTGAAATGAAATCACACATTATCAAACACCTCATTGAATTGAATTCACATATTACCAAATACCTCATTGGATTAATTTTACACCTTAGCAAATACCTTATTGAATTGAATTTACACCTTATCAAATACCTTATTGAATTGAATTCACACTTTATCAAATACCTTATTGAATTGAATTTACAATTTATCAAATACCTTATTGGATTGAATTCACACCTTATCAAATACCTTATTGAATTCAATTTACACCTTATCAAATACCTTATTGGATTGAATTCTCTCCTTATCAAATACCTTTTTGGTTTTAATTAACACATTATCAAATACCTTATTGGATTGAATTAGCACCTTATCAAATACCTTATTGCATTGAATTCACACCTTATCAAATAACTTATTGGATTGAATTAACACCTTATCAAATACCCTATTGCATTGAATTCACACCTTATCAAATACCTTATTGGATTGAATTTACAAATTCTCAAATACCTTTTTTAAATTGATTTTAGACCTTATCAAATACCTTTTTGGATTGAATTTACACATTATCAAATACCTTACTGGATTGAATACACAACTTATCAAATACATTATTGGATTGAATTCACACCATATCAAATACCATAATGGATTGAATTCACACCTTATCAAATACATTATTGGATTGAATTTACACCTTACCAAATACCATATTGCATTGAATTCACACATTATCAAATACCCTATTGGATTGAAATCACACCTTATCAAATAACTTATTGGATTGAAATGGCACCTTATCAAATACCCTATTGGATAGAATGCACACCTTATCAAATACCTTATTGGATTGAATACAAACCTTATCAAATACCTTATTGAAATGAATTCACGCATTATCAAACACCTCATTGAATTGAATTCACACATTACCAAATACCTCAATGGATTAATTTCACACCTTACCAAATAACTTATTGAATTGAATTTACACCTTATCAAATACCTCATTGAATTGAATTCACACCTTATCAAATACCTTATTGGATTGAATTCACACCTTATCAAATACCTTATTGAATTGAATTTACGCCTTATAAAATAGCTTATTGGATTGAATTAACACATTATCAAATACCTTATTGAATTGAATGTACACATTATCAAATACCTTATTGAATTGAATGTACACAGTATCAAATACCTTATTGGATTGAATTAGCACCTTATCAAATACCTTTTTTGCATTGAATTCACACCTTATCAAATACCTTATTGGATTAAATTAACACCTTATCAAATACCCTATTGGATTGAATTCACACCTTATCAAATACCTTATTGGATTGAATTTACAAATTCTCAAATACCTTTTTTGAATTGATTTTATACCTTATCAAATACCTTTTTGGATTGCATTTACACATTATCAAATACCGTACTGGATTGAATACACAACTTAACAAATACCTTATTGGATTGAATTCACACCTTATCAAATACCCTAATGGATTGAATTCACACCTTATCAAATACATTATTGGATTGAATTTACAATTTACCAAATACCATATTGGATTGAATTCACACATTATCAAATACCTTAGTGTATTGAAATCACACCTTATCAAATACCTTTTTGGCTTGAATTCACACCTTATCAAATACCCTATTGGATTGAATTCACACCTTATCAAATACCCTATTGGATTGAATTCACACCTTATCAATTACATTATAGGATTGAATTTACACCTTAACAAATGCCATATTGGATTGAATTCACACATTATCAAATACCTTATTGAATTGAAATTACAACTTATCAATTACCTTATTTCTATTGAATTCTGACCTTATCAAATAACTTATTGGATTGAATTTACACCTTTTCAAACACCTCATTGAATTGAATTCAGCATTACCAAATAACTCTTTGGATTAATTTCACACCTACGAAAAAACCTTATTGGATTGAATTCACACCTTATCAAATACCTTATTGAATTGAATTTACACATTATCAAATACCTTATTGGATTGAATTAACACCTTATCAAATACCTTATTGGATTGAATTTACAAATTCCAAATACCTTTTATGAATTGAATTTACACATTATCAAATACCTTTTTGGATTGAATTTACACAGTATCAAATATATTATTGGATTGAATACACACCTTATCAAATGCCTTAATGGATTGAAATCACACCTTTTCAAATACCTTATTGGATTGAATTCACACCTTATCAAATACCATATTGAATTGAATTTACACATTATGAAAACCCATATTGGATGGAAGGCACACATTATGAAAACCCATATTGGATGGAAGGCACACATTATCAAATACCTTATTGAATTGAATTTACACGTTATCAAATACCTTATTGAATTGAATTCACACATTATCAAATACCTTATTGAATTGAATTTACACATTATCAAATACCTTATTGGATTGAATTCACACCTTATCAAATACCTTATTGGATTGAATTCACACCTTATCAAATACCTTATTGGATTGAATTAACATATTATCAAATACCTTATTGGATTGAATTCACACATTATCAAATACCATATTAAATTGAATTTACACATTATCAAATACCTTTTTGGATTGAATTCACACATTATCAAAACCCATATTGGATGGAAGTCACACATTATCAAATACACTATTGGATTGAATTTACACCTTATAAAATACCTTATTGGATTGAATTTACACCTTATGAAATAGCATATCTGATTGAATTCACACATTATCAAATACCCTATTGGATTGAAATCACACCTTATCAAATACCTTATTGGATTGAAATCGCACCTTATCAAATACCTTATTGGATTGAACACAAACCTTATCAAATACCTTATTGAACTGAATTCACACATTATCAAACACCTCATTGAATTGAATTCACACATTACCAAATACCTCATTGGATTATTTTCACACCTTACCAAATACCTTATTGAATTGAATTTACACCTTATCAAATACCTTATTGAATTGAATTCACACCTTATCAAATACCTTATTGAATTGAATTTACGCCATATAAAATACCTTTTTGAATTGAATGTACACATTATCAAATACCTTATTGGATTGAATTAGCACCTTATCAAATACCTTATTGGATTGAATTCACACCTTATCAAATACCTTATTGGATTGGATTAACACCTTATCAAACACCCTATTGGATTGAATTCACACCTTATCAAATAACTTATTGGATTGAATTAACACCTTATCAAATACCCTATTGGATTGAATTCACACCTTATCAAATACCTTATTGAATTGAATTTACAAATTCTCAAATACCTTTTTTGAATTGACTTTACACCTTATCAAATACATTTTTGGATTGAATTTACACATTATCAAATACCTTACTGGATTGAATACACACCTTATCAAATACCTTATTGCATTGAATTCACACCTTATCAAATACCCTAATGGATTGAATTCACACCTTATCAAATACATTATTGGATTGAATTTACACCTTACCAAATACCATATTGGATTGAATTCACACATTATCAAATACCTTAGTGTATTGAAATCACACCTTATCAAATACCTTATTGGCTTGAATTCACACCTTATCAAATACCCTATTGGATTGAATTCACACTTTATCAAATACCCTATTGGATTGAATTCACACCTTATCAATTACATTATAGGATTGAATTTACACCTTAACAAATACCATATTGGATTGAATTAACACATTATCAAATACCTTATTGAATTGAATTTACAACTTTTCAAAAACCTTATTGCATTGAATTCACACCTTATCAAATACCTTATTGAATTGAATTTATGCCTTATAAAATACCTTATTGGATTGAATTAACAGATTATCATATACCTCAGAAAAATTGAATTTACACCTTTTAAAATACCTTATTGGATTGAATTCACACCTTATCAAATTCCTTATTGGATTGAGTTAACACATTATCAAATACCTTATTGAATTGAATTTACACATTATCAAATACCTTATTGGATTGAATTAGCATGTTATCAAATACCTTATTGCATTGAATTCACACCTTATCAAATACCTTATTGGATTAAATTAACACCTTATCAAGTACCCTATTGGATTCAAATTCACACCTTATCAAATACCTTATTGAATTGAATATACAACTTATCAAAAATCTTATTGGATTGAATTTACACGGTTTCAAATACATTATTGAATTGAATTTATATCTTATCAAATGCCTTATTGGATAGAATTTACACATTATCAAATACCTTATACCTGAATAAACACCTTATCAAATAGCTTATTGGATTGAATTTACACCTTATCAGATACCATATTGGATTGAATTTACACCTTATCAAATACCATATCTGATTGAGTTCACAAATTATCAAATGCACTATTGGACTGAAATCACACCTTATCAAATACCTTATTGCATTGAAATCGCACCTTATCAAATACCCTATTGGATTGAATTCACACCTTATCAAATACCTTATTGAATTGAATTTACACCTTATCAAATACCTTATTGGATTGAATTCACACATTATCAAAAACCTTATTGGATGGAATTCACACCTTATCAAATAGCCTATTGGTTTGAATCCACACCTTATCAAAAACCTTATTGAATTGAATTCACCCATTATCACATACCCTATTGCATTGGATTAACAACTTATCAAATACCCTATCTGATTGAATTCACACCTTATCAAATACCTTTTTGGATTGAATTCACACCTTATCAAACACCTCATTGAATTGAATTCAGCATTACCAAATAACTCTTTGGAATCATTTCACACCTTACCAAATACCTTATTGGATCGTATTCACACCTTATCAAATACCTTATTGAATTGAATTTACACCTTATCAAATACCTTATTGGAATGAATTAACACATTATCAAATACCTTATTGGATTGAATTCACACCTTATCAAATACCTTATTGGATTGAATTCACACCTTATCATATACCTTATTGGATTGAATTTGCACCTTATCAAATACCACATTTGATTGAATTCACACATTATCAAATGCACTATTGGACTGAAATCAAACCTTATCAAATACCTTATTGGATTGAAATAACACCTTATCAAATACCCTATTGGATTGAATTCACAACTTATCAAATACCTTATTGAATTGAATTTACACCATATCAAATATCTTATTGGATTGAATTCACACATTATCAAAAACCTTATTGGATGGAATTCACACCTTATCAAATACCCTATTGGATTGAATTCACACCTTATCAAATACCTTATTAATTGAATTTACACCTTATCAAATACCATATTTGATTGAATTCACACATTATCAAATGCACTATTGGACTGAAATCACACCTTATCAAATACCTTATTGGATTGAATTAACACATTATCAAATACCTTATTGAATTGAATTTACACATTATCAAATACTTTATTGGATTGAATTAGCACCTTTCCAAATACCTTTTTGCATTGAATTCACACCTTATCAAACACCTTATTGGATTGAATTAACACCTTATCAAATACCCTATTGGATTGAATTCACACCTTATCAAATACCTTATTGGATTGAATTTGCAAATTCTCATAATACCTTTTTTGAATTGATTTTACACCTTATCAAATACCTTTTTACCTTTTTGGATTGAATTTACACATTATCAAATTCCTTACTGGATTGAATTCACACCTTATCAAATACATTATTGGATTGAATTTACGCCTTATAAAATACCATTGGATTGAATTCACACATTATCCAATAATTTATTGGATTGAATTCACACCTTATCAAATACCTTATTGGATTGAATTAACAGATTATCAAATACCTTATTGATTGAATTACACCTTATCAAATACCTTATTGGATTGAATTCACACCTTATCAGATACCATTTTGGATTGAATTAACACATTATCAAATACCTTATTGAATTGAATTTACACATTATCAAACACCTTATTGGATTGAATTAGCACCGTATCAAATACCTTATTGCATTGAATTCACACCTTATCAAATACCTTATTGGATTGAATTAACACCTTATCAAGTAATCTATTGGATTGAATTCACATCTTTTCAAATACCTTATTGGATTGAATTTACAAATTCTCAAATATCTTTTTTGAATTGATTTTACACCTTATCAAATACCTTTTTGGATTGAATTTACACATTATCAAATACCTTACTGGATTGAATACACATCTTATCAAATAACTTATTGGATTGAATTCACACCTTTTCAAATACCTTATTGGATTGAATATACAACTTATCAAATAACTTATTGGATTGAATTCACACCTTATCAAATACTCTATTGGATTGAATTCACACCATATCAAATACCATATCTGATTGAATTCACACATTATCAAATGCACTATTGGACTGAAATCACACCTTATAAAATACCTTATTGCATTGAAATCACACCTTATTAAATACCCTATTGGATTGAATTCACACCTTATCAAACACCTTATTGAATTGAATTTACACTTTATCAAATACATTATTGGATTGAATTCACACATTATCAAAAACCTTATTGGATAGAATTCACATCTTATCAAATACCCTTTTGGATTGAATTCACACCTTATCAAATACCCTATTGGTTTGAATCCACACCTTTTCAAATAACTTATTGAATTTGATTCACACATTATCAAATACCCTATTGGATTGGATTAACTACTTATCAAATACCCTATTTGATTGAATTCACACCTTATCAAATACCTTTTTGGATTAAATTCACATCTTATCAAACACCTCATTGAATTGAATTCACGCATTACCAAATACCTCTTTGGATTAATTTCACACCTTACCAAATACCTTATTGGATTGAATTCACACCTTATCAAATACCTTATTGAATTGAATTTACACCTTATCAAATACCTTCTTGGAATGAATTAACACATTATCAAATACCTTATTGAATTGAATTTACACATTATCAAATACCTTATTGGATTGAATTCACACCTTATCAAATACCTTATTGGATTGAATTTACAAATTCCAAATACCTTTATTGAATTGAATTTACATCTTATCAAATACCTTTTTGATTGAATTCACACCTTATCAAATACCTTATTGGATTGAACACAAACCTTATCAAATACCTTATTGAACTGAATTCACACATTATCAAATACCCTATTGGATTGAATTCACACCTTATCATATACATTATTGGATTGAATTTACACCTAATCGAATACTATATTGGATTGAATTCACACATTATCAAATACCCTATTGGATTGAAATCACACCTTTTCAAATACCTTATTGGATTGAATTTACACATTATCAAATACCTTATTGGATTAAATTTACCCATTATCAAATACCTTTTTGAATTGAATTTACACCTTATCAAATGCCTTATTAGATTGAATTTACACATTATCAAAACCTTGTTTGATTGAATTCACCCCTTATCAAATATCCTATTGGATTGAATTCACACCTTATCAAATACCTTTTTGGATTGAATTTACACCTTATCAAATACCATACTTTATTGAATTCACACATTATCAAATACCCTATTGGATTGAAATCACACCTTATCAATGCCTTATTGGATTTAGATCACACCTTATCAAATACCCTATTGGATTGAATTCACACCTTATCATATAACTTATTGAATTGAATTTACACCTTATCAAATACCTTATTGGATTGAATTCACACATTATCAAATACCTTGTTGGATTGATATTACACCTTATCAAAAAACCTATTGGATTGAATTTACATATTATCAAATACCTTTTTGAATTGAATTTACACATTATCAAATACCTTATTGGATTCCGCGGTAAAATCTAAGCCGTGTTGCTATCCAATAATAGTATAATAAAATAGCAAAAGGTTTACCTCCCAATCTTGTTAAACAATTTATCTAGTTTGATTATGATAAATATGCACTTGATGGAGGTGATATTTTTATATGAGCAATGACTATCTAACAAGTCACCATAAACTGGAAATGGATTTTATTATTAAACGTGGTCCAAGTTGTTTTCACGACACATTTTATTGCGTAAACGGAATAAATACGTTTGCATTTGGGCACTGTAGTTCCAACGATAAATCTATACTTTATATTATCTTTTCATCTGATGAAGTCGCTTTCGTAAGCCTGCTATAAATCTATATTCGACATATTGTCCGATTAACTATGAAATTATCCAAACTTTAGAAATAATGTTCAAATATATGACCATGACAGATAGTAACAATGCAAGATCAAATATCTAATGATTGACGGTAAACAGTTTACAGTTAAAATATCAACGAACCATATGTTTTATTGGCTGCGAAAATACAAAACTTTCACTTATCAAACGTGGAAACAACGAGTATTTCAATTATCTCGAGAAATTAAGCCAGGGATTGTCAGCAGGATTTAGTAACTTTCATGATCCAATCAGTTAAGAAAAATATAGTAAACTTGCCATGATCTTGATCGGTTAAAATTATTTTCTATTGGCAAAAATCGATCCTCTTAATAAACTATAAATGAAAGATTATTTTGAGAGTCTTAGTTGTGTAAGCGACATAAAAAATTATGTCTTTACCATCGTGATGATAAAATATTTCTGATATTAACAGTTTAAAAACTGATATTATGTGATGAGGTTGTCTGAAATTTTGTCTAAACAATACAAATAAAATAATCTCAAACTGTGGCTTGGTTGGGGTGGGTTTTAAAATGTGTCTTTGTATATGTTTGGTCTCTGGGTAAGAGAGATAGGGTCTCTGAGCCAGAATCATCCATTATCTTAAAAATGATTTTTGATGAAATTTTGGTGATCTGAATGGTATTTGTTTTGGGAAAAAAATGGCTGTATTTGGGATGGGAAAATAGGATCCCTGAGCTGGAAAATTCCATTTTACCTACTACTTACCACGCAGTATTCACGCCCACAAGCAAACCATACAGTATTCACACATCACAAACACAACGCAGTATACACACCTGACAAACACACCTCACAAAATTCATACATTGCAAACAGGCCATATAGTATTCATACATCACCAGCATCCATACAGTATTCATACCTCACAAACAACCACACAGTATTCACACCTCAGAAACAGACCAAAAATATTCTTACCTTACCAACATACCCTACTGTATTCATACCTCACAAACATGCCATATAGTATTCATACATCACCAGCATCCATACTGAATTCATACCTCACAAACATGCCATATAGTATTCATACCTCACACACATGCCATATAGTATTCATACATCACCAGCACACCATAGTATTCACACCTCACAAACAACGACACCTCACAAACTCACGAGAATACCATACAGTATTCACACCTCACAAACAACGACACCTCACAAACTCACGAGAATACCATACAGTATTCACACCTCACAAACAACGACACCTCACAAACTCACGAGAATACCATACAGTATTCACACCTCACAAACAACGACACCTCACAAACTCACGAGCATACCATACAGTATTCACACCTCACAAACAACGACACCTCACAAACTCACGAGCATACCATACAGTATTCACACCTCACAAACAACCCTCCAAAAGATAGACGCTTAAATATTGCAAACATCTTATTAGCACATCTACAAGTGGATATTATCCTAACGTTCTATTTGTGTCAAGTGGCTTTATTCATGCTCATTATCATGATTTGGTAAAGGACGATCAATCCGGTGTAATAATTTTGCCATGTGGGAAGATGGGAGTTACAAACGGTTAAGAAATACGGATTGCTACCAGAGAAAGAATAATAGCTGAAAATTGAATACAGTTTTAAATAATATTCTGTCTGAACTACTAAAATATTAAAACAATTTGGAGTGTATGTTATATAAATTCAGAGTAAAATACAACTGCGGTGTTTAAATGTTAAAATATATTTTAAACAGAAAAGTATTTGCCATTAGCTTTTGATATAAGTCAACATGCATTTACAAAATCTTCGAACTGCTGGCAGACTTCCATCGTACATGGCCAAGTGCATGAGAAAGCCGTGCTCATACCCAGAGTAGTATTGATGAGTTACATCCCTTCCCATTCGTTTCAATCTTTTCTCTAACAAAAATCCATCGTCTCGTAACACATCAAAGTTAGTTGTGACTAAGCATGTTGGAGGAAGCTTTGCAAGAGCACCGTCTGTTGCCATTAAAGGTGCAAAGTTTGAATCAAGGAGAAATCGTTCTAATTTTTGCGATACATCCTCATCGCCATAATTGTCGCCGTAGTCATCTTCAAGGATAGCTTGGAATTCGTCTGGCAATAGTTCATGGCTGACGTATCTCGCATATTCGGATTGTTTAATAGCTGGAGATGTGTGATTATTGGTCAAGAAATGAGACTGATATTTCCAGTCGCCGATCATGTACGAGAGGAAATATTCTGCCATTGTGTCCCCTGTTATAAAGGCGGGACCATTACTGTTCTGTATGTATGAAGGAAGCAGGAAATTTATACCCTGCAGTACAGGGTAAATCAAACCTTGTGCAGCCAATTGAGGAGACTCCAGTTCTTCGGAAAGCCTGAGAGCAACCGACATCGCAAGATTACCACCGGCACTATCACCTACAAAGTAATATTAGAATTTAGGAATATTATTGCAAAGAATAAAATAAGCACAGCGAATACATTGTCAGCGTGTTTTGAAAAACAATGTGATTTCGTTTATTCATTTATACGCATACTAACTATTAGTAGGTATATATTAGCCAAATAATGTGATGTTTCTTCAAATTGAATTTGTGCAAGAATGGAGAAAAAGAAGGCACAGATAGATATTTTATGTTTTTTTTTTCTATTTTAATAGTACTGTATGATAAACGATGCTATAAATGGATGAGAAGCATGCATGCGTTAAACACTAACTCACATTGCAGAGTCAAGACTCGGAAAAAATACCCGTTATTAAGTGCACATGTATCACTCACAACTTATCCCATGGACAAATAAGTATTTGCTAAATTCCAATTTTGCTTGTCGTGAAATTTATTACTATAGACGCATACTTACCGGACTGCAACTAACTGTTTAACTTCAATTTGCTTTCGCAGATCAACCTTACGCGTTGTTATCCAATGCTGCCATGTTGAGAGAGAGAGAGAGAGAGAGAGAGAGAGAGAGAGAGAGAGAGAGAGAGAGAGAGAGAGAGAGAGAGAGATTCGCTGATTAGGTTGAGCCTTGACCTCAAAATGTATATCCAAATAATATTTTGTAAAGCGGTCAGATTTTATATTAATTTGGATTAATTTATAGATACAATATTGAACCTCTTGAACGTATTGCAGTTACATATGCTTTTAGTTATTAAATGCTTTTAGTTATTAAATGCTTTTAGTTATTAAATGCTTTTAGTTATTAAATGCTTTTAGTTATTAAATGCTTTTAGTTATTAAATGCTTTTAGTTTCTAAATGCTTTTAGTTATTAAATGCTTTTAGTTATTAAATGCTTTTAGTTATTAAATGCTGAAAGAGCTCACATGCTATAAATTGTGAAAGATTTGCTAGGCATTGTATTAATTTTGGAGTATGCACATTTTGGTCTTTTTAAGGAATTCTTGGAACTTTATGATTACTTGTTTGATCATTTCGATGCTCGGTTTAGTCATACCATACACGTATTGCTATGTATCTGATTAATATGTAACTAAATTATTTGTATGTTAGTTTACAATTTTTTATTTTAATTTTATTTCATTGCATGATATTGTAAAGTAACTTTATTCACTGGATATGATATTTTTTACTGAAAATTCTGTTCAGTTCTGTTAATCCTGTTAAACAAGTATTAATAGAAACATATCTTTTGGTGACCTAGATTCCTAGTCAGTTTTGAGTTTGTTGTACACAACTTTTTTAATTATTGAATCTAAGATGTCAAAGCCGTACATAGCGAAGGTGATAATAGTCATTTAATGTTTCTACGCCTTTAGAAGGATGTGATTAGTGACCTTATCAGGTGATCAGGTTTGTGCTTAGCTAGGATTAAAACACATTTTTATAGTGATTGTGGCCAGTCTTGCTTTTAACGTTTGGAGCGCAAAGTGTTTTTTGTGATCAGTTTTAGTTGAATTTTTTAATTTAAATTCAATTTAAAGTAATTTTTCCTTGAAATTACTAGTACTCATCGGAATTTTTGGACAAAGACATTACTGGAAATTATTTTGGAATTCCATACTGGAATATTACTCTTGGTGATTCAACAAGAAAATATTGACATGTCATGTTATTGAAGACGTCATCGCCTTCCATCATAGAACTTCATCTGGATTCGAACTGTGATTCACTTAGGATTTTATATTAAAAGGACTTATATAAATCAATTCTAGGATTAATTTTGTATTAGATTCATAAACCGTAATTCTTTTTTCTTATTTTACCTTGTTTTCTAGGGAAATAAATTGTTAAATTTTACAAATTTTGTTGGCTTCAACCTTGTTTTGTTACTTTTTTACGAGCGAAGACACGTAATACATAAAAATGACACTAACAGCTGCCTCGCCCAGCGCTCAGCATTAAGATGTTAGTGTTAGGTCTGGTCAGCCTGGTCTCGGGATAATGTGAATGGGTAGCACATCATGCTATATGTCTGCGGTCCCAATGCTAAACACCACTATAAACTACCACTCTGCAGACATCGTATCTATATAACTAAAAAAATTTTAAAGCTATGTTTAAACAAATCCAACCAAAATTAGCCAATTACTAGGAGCAAACGTCACGGAGTGAAGTGTTAGTAAGTCTCATTAATGCCATGGTGAATTCAGGTTATAGCTGCGTGAGTGCCCCTGAGTTGAAAGAGTCCATTTTTGAATCTAGTTGTGTAAGATGATCGCGTGACTCCAGGTGCAGTATCATAAATTGGAGACTGGTATATTACCCAGTGGAATAAACAAGATGGGACTGTTCAGTTGTCGGCAGGTACCGTTTATGTTGCCGTGATGGCGAAATGTGGCTTAAAACCATGAGATGTCTGGCCTAAGGTGGTGTAGTAAAAGCATTTCCATGTATTAGGGGAAGTTGTAAAGTTCCACGGCGTGAACTGCTGGTGGTGCGAAAAGTTAATGATGAGAAACCATGCCGATGTGCAGTTGATAGTCAACTGGAAATTTGTGAGATCTGTGGCCAAGTATTAATCAGAGTATAATTATTTATTGAATGGATACATTGGGCTTTCTAATTTACAACAGAAATTATAATTAAGTCTTTGAAATTAGGGAAAACTTATGACTTCTAGCGAAATCGCGCCACAGTTTGATATCGCTCGGTCAAGTAAAACCCTTCCATTGCTATTGTGTTATTGCAAATGATAGATTTGGTTATTTAAAGTGTTTAAAGCAGCCAATACCCTACATTACGGTACTATATAAACGGGTTGCACAAGTAAAGGAAACGAAACCTGCGATTCCTATCTGGTTCTCATCTACGCCATATTGTTTGGCGTTCTTGAGGAAAAACTTGGTAGCTTTTACACAGTCGTCTAAAGGAACTGGATACATGTGCTCCGGAGCCAATCTATATCTGAAATGAGAATGAAATGAAATAGTTGTTGTTTCTCCACTAATGTAGGGGGGGGGGGCAAATAAGGTGGATCTGATCACGACTTGTATTTTTTTGCTACAAAAAAAAATTTCTGTCCATTTTTGAAGCGATAGATATATCTTGACAGTACAATGATATCTGCCAATTACCACCTATCTCTTCTTCCTTCTATATTGGTAACAAATTAATGCCCAACTCATTACGGACATATATACTTACTCATTAGACACAACTACAACATTTGACTTGTGGGAATTTATACTCTATTAATAGACACAACTACAGACATTTGGGAATATGTGTTACTTAATGGACCCAACTAATAACTTTCACTAGTGGGAGTAGATATCTATTACAGCTTGTGACTCGCATTAGCACACTAGACGTAATTACAGCCTTTGAAAAAGGGTAATGGATACTTACTCAATAGAAACAACTACAAACTCTGACTTTTGGAATGAATATTTAGTCAATATAAACTTCTGAAAGCTCTGACTCGTTGGAATGAATTCTTATCCAACAGACACAAATTTAGCCTTTGACCCATGGGAATGGGTTTTTGCTCAATAGATACAACAGTGACAGACGGAACAACAGCCTCTGACCCTTCGGAATAAATAAGAGACACACCTACAACCTCTGACTATTGGGAATGGATACTTACTCAAGAAACATAAGTACAAAATCTGACCAGTGGAAATAGATACTTACTCAGCAGACAACTACATCCGCGGACTATTGAGAATGCACATTCAACACACAATTATAATCCCTGACTGGTGGGAAGAGGTGTTTACTCAAGCAATACAGTTACAGCTTCTGACTGTTAGAATGGATATTTACTCAAAAGAAACAACTACAGCTTGTAAAAAGTGTGAATGGATACTTACTCAATATAAACCACTTGCGCGTTTGACTATTGGGATTGGAATTGACACCAATGCAGCCTCTGACTGGTAAGAATGGTTTCTTACTCAGTAGACGAAACCTGTAACCTCGGATTTGTGGAATGGTTATATACTCCAAAGAAACATTTACAACCTCTCACCTTTGGGAATTGATATTTACTCAAAAGCCAACTATAGACTCAGGCTAGTAGGAATTGATACTTAATTGACAAAATACAGCATCTGATTCTTTGGAATGTGTATTTAGGCAATAGATACAACCACGTCTTCTATATATTGGCAATAAAAGTATACACAGTAGAAACAACGGAAGCTTATAACTCTTGGGAATAGAAGAAATTTACTTAATAAACACAACCACAATCTCTGGCTAGTGGGAATGGAAACTTACGCAACTGCAATCTCTTACTATTGGGAATGGATATTTAATCAATAGACACAACTACAGTCTAGTACTAGTGGGACTGGATGCTTTCTCAATAGACATATTAACAGTGTATGACTAATTGAATTGGATACTTACTCAATAGACACATCAACAGTGTATGACTAATGGGATTGGATACTTACTCAATAGACACATCAACAGTGTATGACTAATGGGGTTGGATACTTACTAAATAGACACATCTACAGTGTATGACTAGTATGATTGGATACTTACTCAATAGACACATCAACAGTGTATGACTAATGGGATTGGATACTTACTAAATATACACATCTACCGTCTATGAATAGTGGGATTGGATTATTACTCAATAGACACAACTACAGTCTATGACTAGTGGGATTGGATTCTTACTCAATAGACACATCAACAGTGTGTGACTAATAGGATTGGATACTTACTCAATAGACACATCTACCGTCTATGAATAGTGGGATTGAATTCTTACTCAATAGATACAACTACAGTCTATGACTAGTGGGATTGGATACTTACTCAATAGACACAACTACAGTCTATGACTAGTGGGATTGGATACTTACTCAATAGACACAACTACAGTCTATGACTAGTGGGATTGGATAATTACTCAATAGACACAACTACAGTCTGACTAGTGGGATTGGATACTTACTCAATAGACACAACTACAGTCTGACTAGTGGGATTGGATACTTACTCAATAGACACAACTACAACCTCTGACTCAAGAGATATTGTATCTGTAAGATGAGCATACGAATCTGAAAACAACAAAATTTGTAAAAGTCACCAGAACATAAGTATTTGTTTCAAATGCAAATTTATAAATAGACTTATGCATATTAATTCATACAACAGATAAACCACACCACACTAGAAGCAATTCAAATATTATACTATTTTATAACATTTGGTAAGGCCTGTGTTAATGCTTCCTTCATTATTTAGTTTATAAAAGTTATTTCCCAGATGTCAACGTGTCACGTAAGATTACAACCACAGTGCTTATGGAGAGAGCTGTACATATTTTTATTATTATAACATTATCTTTCGAAATTTGAAAAGAATTTATTGCATGCAGTGCGACTTTTTCAGTACTATAGTTAATACTTCAGGTGTTACCAGTGGTAATAATACATTTCAAGACAGATGTTTCCTGTATATTTTTGTCTTAAAACCGCTAAATGATCTCGCTAAATTACCTTACTTGTTTATCTTGTAGCATCCTATTTACGCTATACTTTCATTTTACTGGCGAAGGCATACTTTATATTATGGGTTGCCAAGCTTGAATAGCGATTGATTCTATTTTGAAAGAAAGTAGTGTCATTCTGCCGGTTTTATCTTTTCTTACTCCCTATTATTTTTCTTGATCACAGCCTTTATCCGCCACGCTTTTTGTTCAAAAGCCAAACCAGTATTGCAACCCATGGACTAAAGGCATCAATAATAATCTACGACTGTGAAGAGGCCAAGTAAACAGCTAGAATCAGGCAATGAAGCAGCGCAGCGACCGGCAAAGCCGCCATTGTCGATACTTTGGTAGACATTTTACATGAGTTTTATTGTCTGCACAACACGAGTAGTAATGTCTGCTACAATAACGACAGGAGGGACTCTAGATCGACAGGGGGGATTTAACATGTAGGAGGTCACAGAGTGATAAGGAAATTTAACAGGGAACGGCCTCTAGAACAACAACGGGAATTTAACATGTGGGAGGCCACAGAGTGATAAGGAAATTTAACAGGGGACGGTCTCTAGAACAACAACGGGAATTTAACATGTGGGAGGCCACAGAGTGATAAGGAAATTTAACAGGGGACGGCCTCTAGAATGACAAGGGAAATTTAACATGTGGGAGGCCACATAGTGATAAGGAAATTTAACAGGGGACGGTCTCTAGAACAACAACGGGAATTTAACATGTTGGAAGGCCACAGAGTGATAAGAGAAATTTAACAGGAGACGGTCTCTAGAAAAAACAAGGGGAATTTAACATGTGGTTGGCCACAGAGTGATGGGATCACTTTACTTTCATGGATTAAAAACTCCACTAGTCCATAGTGTATGGCATGTGGACAAAGGTCATGTGGTAGAGGAAGTGACCTAGAAAACTAATAATAGGACCAAAAGTAGCCCAAACCTTCATCATGACACTAATTTAATATTCATAAAATACATAACAAACTCTGTTGTCCTGTTATTAAAGGTGAGAACGTTAATAGATCTAACTATATCCTGATATTCATATAAATTAATTGTAAGTTTGATATGAAAATTCAAATTGACGAAATTTACGAAGATTTTATAAAACTGTTGTATTCAATAGCTCAAAAATATATAATACAATGAAAGGCAATGAATAAGGAGCTACTATTAAAGAGAGAAGATTATGGACAGGCATCTATTTATTTTAATGTTCCTTTATATAAAGCAACACATTCTCGCATTAAACGTACCTGTATCTAATACAACCCATCCCCCGCCATGAATGTAGACTATCGCAGGAGAAAGATTAGTCTGGTCCAGTGTAATTGGTTTTGAAATTCGCACCGTAACCCCATCGAATTCCTCTCTCCATACCTATAAACGATACAATATTATATAATAAGTATGTATGTATATATGTATGTTTGCATGCATGCACACACGCACGCACGCACGCTCGCACGTATGTATGTATGTAGGATATATCTAAATATATATTATCAATTAGGCAACAAGTGTATTAATCGGAATGGCCACCCGCTGATATAAGTGAATCAAATGTCGAGTCTTACTAGTGTTTAAGTCAAATATCGAGTCTTACTAGTGTTTAAGTCAAATCTCGAGTCTTACTAGTGTTTAAGTCAAATGTCGAGTCTTACTAGTGTTTATGTCAAATGTCGAGTCTTACTAGTGTTTAAGTCAAATGTCGAGTCTCACTAGTGTTTAAGTCAAATGTCGAGTCTCACTAGTGTTTAAGTCAAATGTCGAGTCTCACTAGTGTTTAAGTCAAATGTCGAGTCTCACTAGAGTTTAAGTCAAATATCGAGTCTTACTAGTGTTTAAGTCAAATCTCGAGTCTTACTAGTGTTTAAGTCAAATGTCGAGTCTCACTAGTGTTTAAGTCAAATGTCGAGTCTTACTAGTGTTTAAGTCAAATGTCGAGTCTCACTAGTGTTTAAGTCAAATGTAGAGTTTTACTAGTGTTTAAGACATTAAGACCTAAAAGTTCTTTTCGAATGATTTCAGTTGGCAGGCATCATGAGTGACATGCGATATGGACTGTCTGGAAATTTGTATAATCAGCGGGATCACTAGTTTTATGATAAAATATTCAATTCTCAAGATTGAAATGGATGAATAATGCTATTTGCAAATTTGGTCAAAACGTACTTTTAAATACGTTAACATATTTATAGTTAAATACTTCACGGTAAACATAGTGATGGCATAACACCAAATAACTATAGACAAAGAGTAGCAAAGTCTTTATTTTCAAAGTTCCTTTATCTGGAAAAGAAGCAAGGTATTTATGCGAATGCAAACAATTTAAACACGCAATTAAATACGTTGTCTTCAACTTTTTACGATAGCAACAGCACAGATTTGTCCTGATATTTCAATATGGAATTCACAGTGTGGAATAGATGTCAAGCCCGATACATGAAATTTACAGTGTGGAAAAGATGTTAAGCCCGAAACATGGAATTTACAGTGTGGAAAAGATGTTATGCCCGATATATGGAATTTACAGTGTGGAAAATATGTTATGCCCGATACAAGGACAAAATACCTTTTTGAATAAAATATTCAGTTTAATTGAAAAATTCGTTGCTTAAAAAAATCAATGTTTATAACAAATGTGCTTTTCGTACTCAACGACAGTAGTCAAGCACACACACACACATACCGATATATAAAACAGTCGGTCGTATGCCTTCTGTTAGCTCGCCGTATAACAGGTCCTTGGGAATGCGGCCTGTATCCATTCTCCTGACGTGGCCGAGCCATCAAAGGCGCCTCTCGCTGAGGATGCTGAACTTGCTATTCATGCTGGCCCGTTCCAGAACCTCCGTGTTGGTTACTTTGTCCTGCCACTGGATGCGCAGAATGCGCTGCAGGCATCTCAGATGGAAGCTACTGAGTTTCCTTTCGTGGCTCGTGTAGGTGGTCCATGCCTCGCTACTGTAGAGGATTGTGCTGAGCACACATGCCTGGTAGACACGCAGTTAGGTCTTCTCAGTGAGGTTGAGATTATTCCAGACCCTCTGGTTGAGTCTTGCCATAACTGCTGCTGCCTTAGCAATCCTGCCTTTTACCTCAGCATCAATTGAGGGCGAGCTGGAGATGGTGGACCCAAGGTATGAAAAGTTCTCAACAACTTCAAGGTTGTACCCATCAATGGTGATGGTTGGAGGAGAGTCTACATCCTGCGACATGACATTCGTCTTCTTCAAACTGATGGTCAGTCCGAACACTTTACAGGCATGGGAGAGGCGACATAAAAGCTGCTGAAGTCCTTCTTCCGTATGTGATGTCAAAGCTGCATCGTCAGCGAAGAGCAATTCACAGATGAGAACCTATGTGACTTTGATCTTTACACGGAGACGTTTGATGTTGAACAGTTTGCCATCAGCGTCAACAACTGGGAGAGCTGTGTTAACATCCGCTACAAGTAGCGACTTGCTTTAAGACAATGCGTTCAGAAAGTCGAGGAAGGGATAAAAGCAAACCTCGCTACAACGAGAGCCAAGAGGAAGGCGAAACAACAACAGCCTCAACAAGAATCCATCTTCACCAGCAGAAAGTGCAACAAAGATTGTAACGCAAGGGTCGAACTCTTCAGCCACTCGCGACGGTGCAGATAAGGCACCAAAACAGGGAGCAACACCATCCTCTCTCGTAGACGGACGGTTTCTAACACACACACACACACATACATACATATATATATATATATATATATATATATATATATATATATATATATATATATATATATATATATATATATATATATATATAAAACAGACAGAACAGACAAGTGCTAACACATGGATTCTGTAGTATAATCTTGATAATAATGGGCAGAAATAATAGTTTAATACAAACAATACTATATCATACAGGTTAAATAAATTAAATTCGTATTCTACGGAGTTTCGAACCCAGGTAAGCTAGTAAATGGCATCCATCGCCTTGCCTGCACACACCAGCCCATATATCGTCACGACTAAGCACGGTCTGTTCTGTCTGGTATATATTTATAATTCTTTTTAAAACAAAAATCTTTTATACCTTGATTTCTTTCATAGGACTCTGGAACGACTGTATATATATATATATATATATATATATATATATATATATATATATATATATATATATACTCTTTCTCTCTCTCTCTCTCTCTCTCTCTCTCTCTCTCTCTCTCTCTCTATATATATATATATATATATATATATATATATATATATATATATATATATATATATATATATATATATATATATATATATATACTCTCCGGTGGCCTAGTATTTAGAGCGCCTGCCTCAGACGCGGGAGAAAATGGGTTCGATACCCGGTCGAGTCATTCCAAAGACTTACAAAAATGGTACTAACAGATGAGTTGGGATATCATCTTCAAGTAAGCGGCATGATACCCCAGTGCAAGACATCACTATAATCTGCCACAATGAATACATCGTTGCGATATGACTGAAACATAGCTAAAGCTACGCTAAACATCATAATCACATACATGATCACATATATGTATGTATGTGTTACCCTCCCTTGTCCGTCAAGTTTTTCGTGCAAATTAAGCCTTGCTTTTGCAACGTTCAGATATTCATGTTTACTATAAGCACAATATGTTTTTATTTTCTAATTAGCAGTGATAATTGTCATTGTAATAGTTCTTTTTATTAAAAAATTTAAATTTAATATGAAAGATTATATAAATGGATACAGTTTAGTTTACAAATTAGTGATCATTCATTAATGAGATCAATCTTCTGTTGTGTTTTATTTGAATTTGAAAAACGTTGTGGTGCTAAAATTTATCAACCGGAATTCATGTGCGTGTCCGTTATAGATAGGGGACTGGTACAACTTGAGTGACTTACTGTGACATTAGAGTTGCCATGATACAGGTACTTCTGCGATGATACAATAAATCGGGTGATATTGATCTTTGAACTGATTCCCACTGTCGCACCTATCTTGCTCTGTAAAGGGATTGAGTTCATTAGAACTGTCAGAATGTTCAGACATGACTATATCCTGTCCAAAAGGAAGATTATTGTGCCTTTCTCTAATCGTGAATATAAAAATAGCTTGTACCTTTTATGCATTATTATGTACGAAGAGACGTATGAACACAACTATAGTGTAAACTTAATTAGCTAGTCTTCATACGTACGAACACATCCCTTAATTAGCTAGTCTTCTTATGTACGAACACATCCCTAGTGTACACCGTACGAACATAACCATAGTGTAAACTTAATTAGCTAGTCTTCACACGTACGAACACATCCATAATGTACACAGTACGAACATAACCAGTGTAAACTTAATTTACTAGTCTTCATACGTACGAACACATCTATAGTGTACACTCAATTAGCTAGTCTTCATACGTATGAACACATTCCTTAATTAGCCAGTCTTCACACGTACGAACACATTCCTAGTGTACACCGTACGAACATAACCATAGTGTACAGTCAATTAGCCAGTCTTCATACGTACGAACACATCCATAGTGTACACTCAATTAACTAGTCTTCTTACGCACGAAGATAACCACAGTGTACTCTTAATTAATCAGTCTTTATACATACGAACATAACCATAGTGTAAACTTACTTATCTAGTCTTTTTTACATACGAACACGTCCAAAGTGTAAACCGTTCAAACATAGCCATTGTGTACACTTAGTCTTCTTGTGTACCAACACAACCACAGTGTACTTGTAATTAGCTAGTGTTCTTACGTACGAGTACGAGCACATCCATATTATACAACGTACGAAAAGAAGCAAATAAGCCACTTAATTAGCTAGTCCTCATATTTACAAACATTACCATATTGTACACTTAATTTGCTAGTGATTTTATGAAACGAAAATAACTATAGTAAGACGTGCAGACAAATTTCTCAATGAGTGCTTTCTTGCGTTTGAGAGAGAGAGAGAGAGAGAGAGAGAGAGAGAGAGAGAGAGAGAGAGAGAGAGAGGAGGGGCGATATGTGAGTCATTCTTCACCATAATGAAGATACGCCTGAGTGAAAAGCTCTCCATAAAAAAGCGAATGAAATTGTAAGTGATCAAAAACTATAAAGTGTTTTGATATATTAACTCTCGAGTTCTTACACATATATTATATTCACAGACTTTGTACATTTATATTTAATAAAGCCTTGTCCTAAACACGCTTATCGTTACGTAGAAAATTGACCGTCAAATATATTATTTAACTACCTATATCAATGGAAACAAGATTAGATCTCCTTAACACCAAGGTAGATTTTATGTTACTATCATGACTTTTTCCAGATCTCCTTAACACCAAGGTAAATTTTAGGTTACTATCATGACTTTTTCCAGTATCTCAGATTTGTTAACAACATACCACCAGTGTTATCATCCGCACCATTGAGCTGACAAAAGTTTGTTTCCACGGCTCTGCAGCATCTTCCGGGAACGGTTTATAAACGTAATATCCTATACCAGCCACCAAGAGAACCCCAAAGAACAGGAAGTTGGGATTGAAGCTAATCATGACGGAACTGGTTTGATAAAAAAAAGATGATAAAAGGGAACATAACTTTCAAGAAAATGTATACTTTTATTTTGTTTTCTACTCTCATTAAATGCTTCATCGTAAAATAGATAAATACGATTTAACAATGAGCGAGGAAACTTAAAACACTACGCATAATATTGGCTGATGGTAAGTATTGAACAAATGTTATATCAAAAATTACCTTAGAAAAATATTACATGTTTTGTTCATTTAGCGAACGAGCAAACTAATAAGACTACCAACTTACTAACTTACTAGCAAAGCAGACAAGCGGATGAGTAGCCAGTATCCTACCCGAAATTGCTAACAATTCCACTGTGAAAGGAGTCTCTGGGAATGAGAGGTCTCAAATGACACTATTGAATAGATCTCACATGAACATTTAGTTGTCACACTTCTTAAATGTATCCGACCAGACGAACTTTATCTAATGACTTTATCTAATGTTTGGACAAGATTAGAATACAAGGTTAAAGTACTGTGATTTACTGAGTAGATGAGTGCTGACTAGGGTGTTACCTATCGGCTCGTTCAAAATAACACAAAGAAAGTGACGATAACAAGCTTTGTAAATTTAACAAAAATAATTATTTCCTAATAAAACATTAAAAAAATGTAAATATGTGAAACAAGACTTACGATTTACGAAAACAATTCAAATTGTTTGTTCTAAAGATATAAAACATAGTCCTTTGAACAGTTTTAAATTAAGATAGTCTGAAGTTCAGTTCTGGTCCAAGATGGCGGATTATGACGTTAGACGAAAGCTAACACAAAAATCAAGAATATACACTGAAAAGTACAGTTTGTATTGTTCCGTTCCAATTTAGACGATTTTAAGAAATGTTTTTTATCCCAACCAGTAGTGTTGTTCTCCAGGAAAATAAATATTTAGAAAGATGAGGTACAATTAGCTCCACTAACAAAACCCATGTCGTGCTACGTAGACACACGAACAGACAACTTTTAGCACAAAAATCTTTTTAATGTAATAGAACCTGTGTGACTCTTAAGATATTAAAGTCGGCTACGGCTTTGTCTTTTACTCAGACTATGACAGTGAATTTACTTTCTTACAAATAACTAAACATTTAAACGAAGCTAATACGTCGTTTCGTTTATACGCGCACGGAGGCCACGTGTAATTTCGCACTACATCTGGACATTAGAAAAGTCTGACCAAGTATCAACCAATCGTTTTCATAGCTATTCCTGAATATTTACTTACAGCGAATTTACCATCATACACAGCTCGTGCTTACATGAGTCACATTTAGGATTCAAGTAAACATGATGTTTCTAAAATTCTATTAGAACCTTGCCAACATAATCATAATAATAATTCCATTTAATGATATAAAAAGAAACACAAAGATTTATACAAAATTCATTCATTAATACACATAATTCAGCTACAGGGTCGTAACACCTTCCCCCATAAAGAAAAAAGAAAGAGATTTTTTAATAAAACTTTCTTTTTCTTACCAGAGGTAAATTCTACAGGCGGTAAAAAAATACATCAGAATAACTCTATGAATATATGCAAAGATATTTCTACAAATGGAAAAATGCATCAGCAACAAAACCGGATCCACCTGGTTCCATCCAGTTTTGGCCAGTTCCAACCGGTTGAAACTGGTTTAGGACATGTAAAATTTAACAAATTTACCTTTTTCACGCGTTATAACAAGCTTAAACCGGATACAATTGGTCAGAAAAGTTGCAATCAGCACCACCTGTTTCCAACCAGCTCTGGCCAGTTGAAAACGGTAACAAATCGGTTTCAACCGGTTTACGACATGTACAATTGAGCAACATTATCATTTTTCACGCGTTATAACTGGCATAAATCGGTTCCAACCTGTTGCACCTGGTTCCAACCAGTTTTAGCCAGTTCAAAACCGGTTCCAACCTGTTTAGGAAATGTAAAATTGAGCAAAATTACCCTTTTTACACGCGTTACAACAGGTTTAAACCGGTTACAACCGGTAGTAATCGGTCCCAACCAGTTCCACATTGTTACAGTCATATCTGGCCAGTTCAAACAAGTCCCAAACCGGTTCCAACCGGTTCAAGAAATGCAAAAATCAGCAACTTTACACTTTTCTCAAGCGTTATAAGTGGCTCAAAAAGCTTACAACCGGACTGAACCGGTTCCAACCTGTTTCATAAGGTACCAACCAGTTATGGCCAGTTCAGCCCGGTTCCAACCGGTTTGGGACATTTAAAATTGAGCACTATTACCCTCTTTTCACGCTTATAAAAGGTTTAAACAGGTTCCAACCGGTCAGAACCGATTTCACCAGAACTTGCCAGTTCAAGCCGGTTCCAAACCAGTTCCAACCTGTTTATGACATAAAATTGAGAAACTTTATCTTTTTTCACGACTTATAACAGGTTAGAACCGTTTCCAACAAGACAAAACTGGTTCCAACCGGTTCAACCTGGTTTCAACAAGTTCTGGGCAGTTTGTACCGATTCTGAACCGGTTCCAACCAGTTTAGGACATGTTAAATTTAGCAACTGTGCAATTTTTGCACTTTTTATACTAGTTATAACTGGTTTAAACCGGTTTCTACCCTACAGAAACAGGATTCAACCGGTTAAAACTGCTTCCTTCCTGTCCTGGGTAGTTAAAACAGATTCCAAACCTGTTCCTACCGGTTTATGACATGTTAAAATGAGTCATTTTACCCTTTATTCACTCGTTATAACCGGTTTAAACCGGTGCCATCCGGTCAGATTCGATTCCATCCGGTTCCACCTAGTTCTGTCCAGTGCAAACAGGTTCTAACCGGTTTAGGATATGTAAAATTGAGCAAACTTTACATTTCTTCACGCATTATAATCGGATTAAACAGGTTCCAACCGGTCGAAACTGTTTCAAATCGGATTCACCTAGTTCCAACCATTTCTCTCCAGTTCAAACCAGTTACAAACTGGTTTCATGCGGTTTAGGACATGGAATGTTGATCAACCTGATCCATTTTTCAGGCGCTATAACCGGTTCGAACCAGTTCGAACCGATTCTGACCGGTTCGAACTGGTTCCAACCAGTTCAAACCGTTTCTAACCCGTTTGGGACATGTACAATTTAGCAACTTTACCCTTTTTCATTTGTAATAACCGGTTAAAACTGGTTCCAACCGGACATATCGGTTCCAACCGGTCAGAACCGGTTCTAACAGGTTCCACCTGTTCCCAACAAATTCTGGCCAGTTCAAATCGGTTGCATCCGGTTAAGGACATGTAAATTCAAGCAACGTTGCCTATTTTCACGCGTCATAACCTGTTTAAACCGGCTGCTACCGGTAAGGATTGGTTTTAACCCGTTCCACCTGGTTCCAACCATTTCTGGCCAGTTCAAACTGGTTGCAAACCGGTTAGTACCGGTTTAGGTCATGTAAAATTGAGTAACTTTACCGTTTCTTCACGATTTATAACCGGTTTAAACTTGTTCCAATCGCTCAGATACTGTTCCAACTGGTTCCACATGTTTCCAACCAGTTCTGGCCAGTTCAATCCGGTACCAAACTGACTCGAACCAGTACTGGCCAGTTCAAACCGTTTGTAAACTGGTGCCAACCTGTTTAAAATATGTAAATGTGAGCAACGTTACCCTTTTAACGAGTTATAAACGGTTTGAGCCGGTTCAAAACCGGTCAGATCCGGTTCCACATGGTTCCAACCCATTCTGGCCTGTAAAAACTTTCTAAACCGCTTCCTTCCGGTTTAGGAAATGTAAAATATATCAGCTTTACCCATTTTACACGTGTGTACACAGGTTTAAACTGTTTCCAACCGGACAGAACTAGTTCCAGCCGGATTTACCTGGTTACAATCAGTTCTAGCCAAGTCAAACTGCTCCCAATCCGGTTCCATCCGGTTTAGGATAGTTCTAAACGGTTCCTAACCGGCTGGAACCAGTTGCACCTGGTTCAGACCAGTTCTGACCAGTTCAAACCGAATCTAAGCCGGTTTCAACCAGTTTATGACATGTATGATTGAGCAACGTTACTCTTTTGCACGAGTTATAACCGGTCTAAACCGGTTGTAAACGGTCTTATCCGGTTTCAACCGCTTCAAACTGGTTACAAAAAGTTCTAGCCTGTTCATAACTGTTTTAAACCGGTTTCAACCGGTTTAGAACATAAAACATTTTAGCAACTGTACCCTTTTTATACGAATTATAACCGGTTTATATCAGTTCCAGCCGCACAGAACAGGGTCCAACAGGATACAACTGGTTACGTCATGTTCTGACTAGATAAATCCGATTACAAACCGGTTCCTATCGGTTGAGGACATGCCAAGTTCAGCAACTTTACCCTTTTTTCACGCCTTGGATCTTTTTAAACCGATTCTAAACCAGTTCCAAGATTTTTAAAACATGCAAAAATTGAGCAACTTCATTATTTCACGAGTTATGACCGGTCTAAACCGGTTCCTTCCAGTCTGAACCGGTTACAACAGGATCCACCTGGTTCCAGACAATTCTGGCTAGATCAAGCCGATTCCAAACCGGTTCCAACCGATTTAGGACATTCAGTTTGATCAACTTTACCCTTTTTTCACGCATTATAACAGCTTAAATCGCTTCCTTCCGGTCAAAACTATTTGTGACTCATTCCACCTGGTTCCAACCAGTACTATCCAGATCGAACCGTTCCAAAACCGGTTACATCCGGTTTTGGACATGTCAAATTGAGCGACGTGACACCTTTGTCATGTTTTATTACCGGATAAGACCGGTTCCTACAGGTCAGAACCGATTCCATCCGGTTCCACCTGGTTCCAAACACATCTGGCCAGTGCAAACCGGTTCTAAACCGTTTCGGACCGGTTCAGGACATGTAAAGTTGAGCAATCTGTTTAAACCAAATTCTACCATGTCAGAACCGGTTCCAACTGTCTCAGTCTGGTTACAGACAGTTCTGGCCGGTTGCAATCGTTCCGAAACGTTTCCAACCGGTTTAGGATATGTAAAATTGAGCAACTTTAATCATTTTTGCACTAGTTATAAGCGTTTTAAACCGGTCCCAACCGGTCAGATCCGGTTCCATCCGGTTTAAGACATGTAAAATGAAGTAACGTTACGCTTTTTCGCGCGTTATAACAGGTTTAAAGCGGTTCATACTGGTTCAGAACCAGTTCCGACCGGATTTACTGGTTCTGTCCAGATTCACTTGATTCCAACCAGTTCTGCTCAGTTCAATCAGGTTCCAAACCGGTTCCAACCGATTTAGGTCATGTACAATTGAGCAACGTTACCCTTTTTTCACGAGGTATAAGCGGTCAGGACGGGTTCCTACTGGATTCACTTGGTTCTCGCCAGTTTAAACCGGTTTAGGACATGTACAATTAAGTAACTTTATTCTTTTTTCAGGCATTTTAACCGACTTAATCCGGTTCCTCTCTGGCCAGAAAGGGTTTCAACCGGTTCACCCTAGATTCAGGTCTGGCGAGCTCAAACCTGTTCCAAATCGGTTCCAACCGATTTATAAAATGTTAAATTGATCAACATTACCCTTTTTGCACATGATATAAATGATATAAACCGGTTCAACCGGTCCGAACTGTTTCCAACCGATTGCACCTGTTCCTGCCAATTACAGCCAGTTTATGACATGTAAAATTTGACACCTTTACCCTTTTCTCACGCGTTTATAACCGGATTAAACCGGCTCCAACAGTCGGAACCGGTTCAAACCCGTTCCTACAGCTTCCAAACAATTCTAGCCTAATCAATCCGGTTCCAAACCGGTTCCAACCGGTTTAGGACATAAACATTGCGCAACTTTAGCCTTTTTTTCAGGCGCTACAACCGGTGGAAACCGGTTCCAAACGATCAAAACTAGTTTCACCTGGTTCTAACCAGTTCTGGACAGGTCAATTCGGTTTCAACCTGTTTAAGTCATGCAAAATTTAGCATCTTTACCACCCTTTTTCACGCGTTATAACCGGTTGAAACCTGTTCCAACTCTCAGAACCGGTTCAGCCGATTCCACCTAGTTCCAATCAGTTCTGGCCAATTCAGACCAGTTTCAAACAAGTTCCAAAATGTTTATGACATGTACAATTATGCAACATTACCACTTTTTTAACGTCTTATAACCAGTTTAAACCAATTTCAACAGGTTTTTTATTTATTTTTCTAACCATTTCTGGCCAGGTCAAACCTGTTCATAATCACTTCCAGCCGGTGCAGAACACATATAATTCAGCAACTTTACCCCTTTCTTGCGCATAATAACCGGCTTCGACCGGTTCCAACCAGTTCTGGCCAGTTCAAACCGGTATCAAACCGGTTCCAACCGGTTTGGACATGTAACATTGAGCAACTGTATCATTTTGGCAACCGTTTTAATCGGTTTCAACCGGCAATTACCGGTAAGAACCCGTTCTAACCGGTTCTATCTGGTTCGAACCAGTTCTGGCCAGTTCAAATCATTTCCAGGACGGTTCCAACCAGTTTAGGACATGTAAAATTGAGCAACGTTACCCGCTTGTAAGCAATATAAGAGATTCCTCTTGTTCTGGTCAGTCCTGGCCAGGTCCAACAGGTTCCACAACACTTTCAACCTGTTCAGGACAAGTAGAATTGAGCAACCTTACCTATTTGTACGAGTTATAACCGGTTTAAACCGGTTCTAACCGGACAAAACCAGTTCCAACCGGTTCCACCTGTTTCCAAAAACTTCTGGCTTGTTCAAACCGGTTTCAACCGGTTTTCGACTGTAAAAGTGAGCAATTTTACCCTTTATCGGGCATTATAACCGGTTTAAACCTGTTCCAACCGGTCAGAATCTGTTCCAACCGGTTCCTCCTGCAGAAAACCATATCAGGCCAGTTCAAACCAGTTCCAAACTGTTTCCAACCGGTTTACGACATGTAAAATTGAGCAACTTTACCCTTTTCCATCCGATCATAACCGGTTTCAACCGGTTCTACCTGGTTCCAACCAGGTTTGGCCAGATCAAACCGGTTCCAACCCTTTTTTAGACATACAAAATTGAGAAAGTTGCCACTTTTTTCACGCGTTATAACCGATAACGGGCTCGAATCGGTCAGAACTGGTTCTAACTGGTTTCACCTAGTTCTAACCATTTATTGAAAGTTCAGACAGGTTCCAAACCGGTTCCAACCAATTTATGACAGGTAAAATCTGCATTTTTCCTCATGTTTCACTCGTTATATCCATTTTTATCCGGTTGCAACCGGTCAGATCCGGTTCTAACTGGTTCAACGTTGTTTCAGCAAGTTCTGGCCAGTTCATCCCGGTTCCAAACTGGTTCCAACCCTTTTCACGAGTTATAACAGGTTAGTGGAAAGTTTAAACCGGTTCCAAACCGCTTCCAACCTGTTTATGCCATGAAAAATTGAGAAACTGTACCCTTTTGTACGAGTCAAAACCGGTTTAATCCGGTTCCTACCGGTCAGAACCAGTTCCACCTACTTACAACTAGTTATGGGCAGTCAAACCGGTTTCAACCCTTTTAGGAGAGGTATAATTGTACAACCTTACCCTTTTTCACGCTTTATAAATGATTTTACCCGTTTTGAAACTGGTTTCAACCGGTTCCAACTGGTTCCAGCCAGTTCTGGCCAGTTTTGAACCGGTTCCAACCAGTTTAGGACATGCAAAATTGAGCAACTTTACCTTTTCTTCACGAGTTGTGACCGATTTAAACCGATTCTAACCGATCATAACTGGTGGCAGCCGGTTCCACCTGGTTCTCACCAGTTCTGGCAGTTCAAACTGGTTCTAAACAGGTTACAATCAGTAATTCCATAAAATGAAAATTCAACTCAAACTGGGTACAACAAAACACATTTAAGTCTAAAAAGTTTTAAAGCCTCCAACTGGCTAACTCTTTTGAAGAAAGCAATTATACACCTAGTTCAAACAAGAAACAGATTCCCGTATAAGTGACACATGTTCATCATTCGAGAAGGAATAGAAGTTTGTTAAGTGATAATTATCACATTCGTTGGGCATATCATTGATTCCACTGAATTAATCTTGCTCTTACTTAAAATTAAAAATATATAAGAAAAATTGCTTACCTTATTACTTTCGAATCATATTCATCAATAAGATACGATGTGGCCATTACGTTTTGTTTATCAGAATTAAGTCATGTGAAACAGAACTGAATCAAATTATCTGAAAACATCAAATCAAGTTACCAAATCAAGTAGACCAAGTAGAACATCAAATCAAGTAGATCAAGTTATTATTGCAATAACATGTAATGTAATAAAACAATTAAAACTAAGAAACAATTAATTTACGCATACGTAACGCTTATGACACCCTCACCAAACGTTTACCATTGTCGTGAATATAAATTGTTTATTTCTTTGTACTGTAAATGAAATATTTCTATAACTCTACTTGACCTGTCAATGTATTAAATAAACAATTTTGCAGATACAGCAAATATCCTGATCAAATGGGTTTTTCTAAAGTATAAGAAATGCACGAAAATATGATAAAGTTGTGAAAATATGAACAGTTAAATAAATAATAGCGATACTTTTCTTTTCTTCGTGATATCATTCTTCCTTCAACGCAGGTTTCGGAAGAGTGAACGAGTCCTTGATGGTATCACTGAGGATAGAATAGTTTCACTGAGTGAAACGTGTATATTTTACTACTAATCCTCACCAAAATGGGGTCCATTCACATGAATAAATTTCTTCCCTCACTTCAGGTCCTCCTTGTCCACGAATATAACACTCGCAAAATTTAATTCGATTTAATTATTTTTGAATTTTCCCCTCCCCAACCATGATTTATTTTTCCATTTTGTTCCTTAACCAATTTACACTAGCTTTCTACTAATGGCTGCTATGAGAAGAAGGAGTGCCGACCGTGTTTTTCAATTAATTAGAGTACGTTGTGCAGTCAAGCGTCACAAAAAAGCGATTATAGCGCTCATAAGCGGTAGTGTAGTGGTCTGTTAGCAAACATTTGTGATGTCTTCTGACGTATCAAATGAATCCCATTTTGTTGGACGTGATATTTACTTTTTCTTATGAAATCACTGCCAAAAGTTGTCTACTCCTAACGGGATAATTATTCTAAGTTGTTGTAAAACCAACATATGTCAAGTTTTAGATCAAATCCCATGCCGTAGATGGCTCTAAACTTTCGATGTAAAACAGGGGATGGATTTCGAGTTCTCTCTCGTGTTATTCAGTTTCGGTCTACGTCTAGGACAGAGTAAAATTAACAATATTAAATTACTACTACTACTACTACTACTACTACTACTACTACTACTACTACTACTACTAAGAAGAAGAAGAAGAAGAAGAAGAAGAAGAAGAAGAAGAAGAAGAAGAAGAAGAATAATAATATGGAATATAACAATTATCAGAGCAATATTAAGTAAAGTTCCTGTGAACAAATAATAGGAAAATACATTATTTTTTAACTAGTAATATTATATTTTAAGCAATCCATAATAATATATGTCTTACATCACCATAACCTGGATATCATTAAATAATAGCATAACATTATAAATGCAGATATTGTGTTATCCTAGAGACAGTGGTCATAACTTTACAACTTGTGCTGCATCTACTCCTGTGTCCCTTAAAAGTTTACTATGGATGGGATTGACGAAATCACCCAAATGTTATATAAGTACATTCGACATAAATGGTACCAGACTGGGGTTTATTAGACCCAGCAAATGTAGTGCTTTAAATGCATGACCGTGACCCAGCCTTCTTGGGAAAAAGAGCATTTAGTTCTGTGTTGATTGTGATGCTTCGTTTTCAATTTTAAGCAATCAGAAATAACGTGTCTTTCTTCTTGCACTAGGTACACGTAGGAGTAAACAAAAGTGCTTGGTCGAGCTTATCAGAAGCTTGATTTCTAAACGTTATGCCAGATTGAGATTTAGAATGGTTCGTGTTAAGCTGAAATAACTTTTTACCAGAAGACTGTTGAGTAGACATATCTACAAGAGGAACTTTAGGAGCTAAGGAATACTTGTCAGCAGCACGAGCAGAATTTTCCAAGGTTTGAAGCTTATGCTCATCAAAAGAAGTCATAATGTCACTATTGGAACGGTCCTTGAACTCTTCAAATAATACAAGTTGTCTGAGACTTTCATAATCTTGATCAACTGTCTTGGCTAAGAACAACCGATCAAATAACTACCATTGTACTATTGGAAATTCGACATGAGTTTTACTAGCTTCTTTTCTATAGATCCTGAATTTTTGCCTATAAGCCTCAAAGACTGACTCATAATCCTTTGAGATGCATTCCTTAAGCAGTTCATAGCCAGCACTTTGTTGTACTGACAGTGAATAGTAAAAAGCATTAGCTTTACCAGTAAGCAAACATTGTGATAATACATTCCAATGTTCCATCGGCCATTTTAAATTTTCCGCAAATTTTCTCGAAACGAGAAAAGTATTTGTCTGCATCTTTTTCACTAAACTAAGATTCTTAGTAACTTAGTAACTAAGATTCTTAGTAACATCAAACCTTAAACATGTATCTAAAGTGGGAATGTGATTTTTCACTTACCAGTTCCATTTCTTTTGTTCTGTATTGATATACCCTCTCTTCCTTGTCTCTTTGCATTTGCATTCGCATCTTTCTTTCTGTCTGTTTGTATCTCTTCCTCATCTATTTGCATTTGCATTTGCTTTATTCTCTCTTCTTTCTCCAACAGCATTTGATTTTGTTCGTTTTTTAACTGCATTTGTTCGTTCTACAACTTCATTTGTCTATCTCTTTTTCTTATATACTAATTGCATTTGTTTCTCTCATTTCTGAAACTGCGTTTGCTCTTTCTCTTTCATCAATTGTAATTGCGTTTGCTTTTCCTCATTTTTCTTTCAGAAGTTCAAGTTTTATTAACTCTAATTGCACTTTGTATTTTAATTATTTCCTTTATTTTCATGTCAGAGTCTGAAACAGACTTACTGATCGAAACCAAAACACTTTTATCCAAAACACCCTTTTCCACCATATATTGGAAAAACGTGTTTATTATATTCTTCCTTCGTTCAAGAAGCTTTTGTTTCAGAAATATATTTTCTGGCAAGCTGAAGCAATTCATCTTTTTCTTCAAACAGCTCAACTGCACTAGGGTAAGATTTTATAGAAGAAAATTCCACTTTTGATGACATTGTAAAAAGCCTGTTGATTTCACAAAAGATTTCAAAACAAATGTGAAATAATACTTGTGATTTTAAAAAACGTTCAAAAACTAGGGAATTTAAATTTCGATAAAGACAGATTTCTGAAATATTTTAGCGCAATTCATATATCCTAAAGACGGGGGATGCAAATTTTCTTACGAGTCTACGCTCTTACAAAAAGTAATAAAGAGTGAAAACAAGAAGCTCTGTAAAAAGGTAACCAATACTTTCATAGAAAACCGATGACAAATGAGAAAAAGGAAGTGGTTTATGAATCAAATCCAAACTTATTCCAAGAAAACAAATATAAGTTCCATCAGTGAAAAGTTCCAAACGAATCACATTTCAAATCCCGATGAAATTCAAAATGGAAGTCGATGAAATGTTTGGTAATCAGCGTTGTACTGATTTATTAAGAGTTCTTTGTTGAATGACAAAAAATATTTTTCCAGCTTGGAATTCCAAATAGTTCCCTGAAAATGTTTTTGTTCAAAAATTCTATATGAGCAGTTGGATATTTCAGAGAAAAGAAACGCTAATTCCGTAAAATGAAAATTCGACTCAAACTGGTCACAACGAAGCACATTTATGTGTCAAAGTTTTAAAGCCTCCAACTTGCTAATTCTTCTGAAGGAAATAATTACCCACCTAGTTCAAACATAAAATAGGGATAGGTTATGAGGGATACGTTTTCATCATTATTCCAGAAGAAATAGGAAGTTTGTTGCATGATACATCCGTGAACTTGGCCTCTTAGAAATAAGAGCATTTCGTTGTGTCTTGATACTGATACTTAGTATTCACTTTGAAGCAATCAGAAATAACGTGTCCTGTCTTTTTGCAATAGGTACACATAGGAAGAAACAAATATTTTTGATAACGCTTATCAGAAGCTTGATTTATAAAACGTGTGCCAGATTGACATTTAGAATGGCTCGCATTGGGCTGAACTACTATTTTTTTCCAGACGACTGTTGAGTGGAAAACTTGCCAATAAAAGTAAACTAACCCATAACCCTTTGAAATACATCCCATATCCAGATCATAACTACTACTTTGTTTTACTTACAGTTAATTTTGAACATCATTAGCTGTACCAGTAAGTACACATTGTAAAAATATAGTCCAATTCTACCTTGGCCATTTCAATTTTTAGCAATATTTTAAAAATGAGGAATGCATTCGGCTACTTTTTGTCTCTGAAAGGGGACACGCATCTAATAAAGAATGAATACAAGCTTTTGTAAAATTTAACAAATAATTTCCTCAAATAACGATGGTAAAAATAAAAAAGGACTTTATGTATCAAATCCAAAATTATTCCAAGACTTAATAGAAGTTATATCAATGAAAACTTCCAAATTAATCACATTTCAATCCCGATGAAATTCAAGATGGAAGATGATGACGTCTTCTATAGTCAGCGTTGTACTGATGTGTCGACTATTCTTTTTCGAATCACAGAAAAATTATTCCAGTTTGGAATTCCGAATAATTTTTAATAAATGACTTTGTCCAGCACTTTAATATTCCAGAAAAAATATTTTTAACTCTATAAAATAAAAATTCAACCTAAACTGGTCGCAGCAAACACAATTAATTGTAATAAGTTTAAAGCCCAACTGCACTGAATGTAAACGCAAAACAGATTCACGTACGAGATTCTCATGGACATCCTTCCAGAAGGAATAGCAGTTTGTTACATAATAATTATCATATACTCCAAGTATGGCTTTGATTCCACTAAATAAATCTTACTCTTACAAGGAATTACAAAAATATAGTTGTGTTTTAGAAACCTTACTAGTTTTGAATTACCTTCATCAAGTTGATACAAAGCTTTCATTTCTGTTTGTTTATCAGAATTTACAGAATTAATTTAATTTCTAAAAAAATATCAATACCAACACACAAGGTTCGCACTAAAATAACATGTAATGTAAAAAACAACAAATAAAATGAACAAACAAATAAATAATCAAGTTACATATACGTAACGCTTATGACCTCGGCTCTGACAGCTTGCCATTATCGTAAATAAAAATTGTTTATTTCTTTGTACTGTAAATGAAACATTTCTAGAATTTTGCTTCACTTGTCAATGTATTAAATAAACATATTGACGATGCAGTAAATATCGTGACAAAAACAATGTTAATCTATCAAAAATGTACGATAATAGGAAAAAGGTGTGAAAATATGAAGGCTAAACGAATAATAGCAATACTTTTCTATTCTTCGTGGTTTGACTCTTTCTTCAATTCACTTTCCGTTGGCGTAAGTCCTTGCGTGCATTAAATCCTCGATGGAATCAATGATGATCGTAGAATTAGTCACTGAGTCCAAAAAGTGTATATATTACCACTAATACTTACCAATTAGGGTCCTTTCTCATGAATACATTTCTTTCCACACTTTAGGACCTCCTTCTTGTCCACGAATGTAACACAAAAAAATTGCTAAGAATTTTTTTTTTCAACCTTTCCATCACCCGGCCTTGTTTTATTTTTCCATTTTATTCCTTATCATATTTATTCTGGAGTCCTACTCCTGGTTGTTAGGAGGATACGCGTGCCGACCGTGCTTTTCAATCAATTAATCAGTGCAGGCTTTGCAATCATTACTGAGTAATGCAATTAGTGCGACCATCGCCTGCTGATAAGTGGAAGTGTAGGGTTTTGTTAGGAAACATGTTAAGTCTTCTTATTTATGAAATGAATCCCATATTGTTGGTCGTGATATTTCGTTATATATATCGATGTGTAAATTTTACCTAATCACTCACAAACCAAATAAAATCCAAAGGAACGTTTGTAAGCTCTGTGCGTGATTAAATAAACTTTACGCCTCTATAAATGCACTACCATGATCATTTATTTTTTTAATTCATATGTACTTCCTTTCTAACATCATATCAGCAAACATAATCTACAAAACGTTCATCTTTTATGTTCATTCAAGATTTTTCATTAGCCTCTTAGTTGCAATAATATACACATTTGTCTTCAATATCCAAGACTCATTGATTCTTTATACAGTGATACAGGGTAGAATGTCATACAGGGTCATACCAGTGATATATTGTTGTAAGCATTATTAACTATATACAAAGTGGTTGTTGCTGTTAAACCAGGAATATTCCCTTTGTTTTTGAAAATTACAATTGCATAAGGCACACGTAGCAACATCGGTGTTTCCTTTTACGCATTTGAATCTTTCAAAACCAAAATCATGTCCATTATAGCGTGATCCCTTGGTTGATATATGATCCAGAGCTTTAATAACTGCTGCTGTAACAAGTTTTCGAGATGAAATGCATTAATTTATTAAGATTGGATTATAAAGGTAGCCATATGCCTTCTTCGGCAAAATGGATGAGTGTTGGAGTGCGGGAAGGTATGTACAGTGACAGTGTTAGAACTTCTAGTGGTTGATTTTAATATGTGGAATTTTATCTTTGATCGGGAATAACGGAGTGTGTGTGTGTGTGCTATTTGTTATTATTAGGGTGTAAAGCGTTGATACAGATAAAGTTTCACATCAAGTGATCTGGAAACAGGGAACCAAAGTAATCGACAGAATTTGTCGATATGTAAGAAATTCCAGATCATTATCACTTGACCGTTTCATCCAATCATAACGAAGAATACAGAGTCTATTCGTACAAATTGAAATTGTTTAATGTTGCTTCTCCGTTCTGTTTTGTCAAATCAACATGGGGTCACACCAGATGACTTCTTTTGATGCCTTTTTGATCTGAAATGAAAATGGTGCCAAGCTGACATGAGATATGTCCACAACAGCAGCTAGTTTAAAATTTTCTGGTATTGGAAAAGAATGGTGGTTTCAATACTCGTAATGTAAACGTAAAAATGGTCTTATCTTGAGTTCCTGGGAATTCATACAGTTGAGTCTTGTTAATTATGAAACAGCCATTATTGGCTCAAAATCATCGAACTAGAAATGTCTGAAGAAATGGCGTACATCCTATATTGTATAGAAAAAAAGATGTTATTTTGAGTTTAATTATGTAAGATTAGACATGGAGATAGTTAAAAATTAAGTATCTGAATTTCAATTTAGACAACCACTAATCCGTTCATGATTGGTGTGCATGTAATACCTGATTACACATAAATTGAAAGGTTTGTCAGCTGGTGGACATTGGGGGGGGGGATTAAGATTTATTTGCCATAGCACACATACATAGTCGAGATTGGCTGTATCAAAAGAAAATGCAAAAATTGCCTGAATTAAACACCATTAAAAATATATAATGATTTATTATTATTCCATCAAGTTTAGTGCATATTCTATCATCAAAATAAATGTCATGTCGACACAGTTTGTTATTATACCTGGACTGTAAAAAATACCTGTGGTACATGAATCACAGATGAACTTATTTTTCCATTAGCTCTTTTTGTGAATAAGGATGGTTAAGGTTGTGAGTAAATTAATGACAGGATTTATGTATTACATGGTATGGAAAGATACTGCATCAGAAGAACGTTTGACCTGACATGGTGCAAGTATCTTCACTGGCAAATATCCTACTTACCGGTATTCCATGCATTTCCATACCAGGTCAAGAACAAACGTGGTCACAGGTGGCTAAGTGGTCTAAAGCAATCGCACCTGTCCACGTGGGCTGTCCAGGTCTGGGTTTGACCAACTGGATGCATGAGAAAGCTGCCAGTAGCTTTCTATGGGTCAATGGCTCTTACTGGGGTTTTCTTGGTTCTTCTTCCACCACTTGTATTGGCGTCCATATATAGCCTGTCTTGTGCTGGGAAATGGTATTAATCCCCCATTAGATGATCAGTTCTACCATATTTTTGGAATCTTTGTATATCCCTTGGAGTATACGAGCAGATCTGCTATCCTTCATTTTGTCCTGTAAATCTTACCGCAATTACTATTAAATTACAGTGAGAGTATAACAGCAAATCTCGAAACTGGTTTGTTCTTGTTCAATCCAGATCTAGGTTTCAAATTCAAGTCAGTAAAATTTGTAAAGGAAGCAGTCTAACGTTTATTTATATTAGTGCTTTAAATGCTCTTAACAGCCCATATCTATTATGCAAGGTGCTTTCTTGGGAGGTTTGGTACTTATTGCATATTTTAAAATGAAACTGCTTTGAGGACAAAAGGGACAATAGATTTCTTAAAACGTGTGTAGACTCCTTATAAAAATACAAAAAGGAATGACAACAGTAATGGTAATTTGATATGTCTTGCTGATTTGATCATGTCTCATAAAGGGAGATGGCTGCCTTGAAATTTTGAAATTGAAGAAACATAACACATTTCAGCTAGAGAATAAAACGCAGTTAACAAAACTAAGATAATGTCAAGTTTAGAGATATAGCAAGAAATCTCATGAGATTTTAACGGCAGTTCTGAAACTGTACATGAGGCAATTAAGGCCTGAATCTACTTAACAAACTTTTTAATCTGGACATACTGTTTTCCTTTGCTACATTAGTCACAGATGACACTTCTGAACTTTTAAAATGCATGTTTCCTTGTTGACATTAGCAGTATATGTTATTTTGTTATTTACTAAAACTTGGTCTTGCAAGAAAATTTTGAGGATGATGTTGGAAGTGAAAGTGTCTAACGTTTAAAATGCTGTCCGTATTAGTACTGGTCTGTAGATATTTGTCATATTTTCAAGACACAGATGAACTCCAAAGCTAATTATTCTGTACCATATATTGACTTGTGTAGGAGATAGTGATAGTGTCTGAAGACAAGAACCACTGGTGACTAAAGGATAAGCAGCTTCAACTTTGCTTGGATTCATTTAGAACATCATAGCAATACTTTTAGATTCCATATTTAGTTTTTGGATTATATTCACAAACTGTAAGACTTTTCTTATTGTATTGTGTTTTCTAGGGAAATAATTGGGGGGGGGAATGTACAAAGCTCATTGTCTTCACTCATTTCTTTGTTACTTTGAACGAGCCAAAATTTGTAAGAAAGAAAATTTGGAGCTCGTTCCGAATATTGGAATTTTGCCAGAAATACTTTAGACAATTTTGAATTTTGAATTCTCCTAGTTTTTAAATCCTTAGCACTATTTTTTATTTTGTTTGAAATCTTTATTGAAAGAAACAGTCTTTTATTCACAATATAACCAAAGGTAGAGAACTTGTACAGTTTTCCACAGGAGTATTTTGACCTTTTGAAAATGAAAGTCCAGCTGAAAAGGCTGGAATTAGAGAAAAGACAGATACAGATTCAGACAGAAAAGATACAAAGAAAAAATGAAATTAATGGAATTATAATTTAAAGAACGAAAGGAAGAAATACAAAGGCAATTCGAAGAAAGACAGAAAGAAAGACGACAAACAATTTGAGAAAGATAAATTAAATCTGTAATTGCAAAGACAGAATGATGAAAAGGAATTTCAAATTAGAATGAAAGAATTAAGACTGGCGAAAACCTTCTCCTATCTATAATGTTATTCGAAATTTTAAGTTAGCACCCCCTTTTCTGGAAAATAAGAAGTAGAAAGCTTTTTTCCTTCGCTTGATAAATTTGCTAAATTTGAAATGGCTAAGGGAGTACTGGTCTATATTAATACAATGTGTACTTATTAATAAAGCTTGTAATATTTACACTTCACTGTCACTACAGCAGAGTTAAGTATGATGTGGTTAAGGACTTATTTTGATGGTTATGTGTTAGTCCCTGAGGCTTATCAGCAAGAAATCAGGAATTCTAGAAAACCAGCTCACGAGACCTATGTCTAATTTTGCATGGGAAAAAGGAAACAACAATTTGATGTGAGACGCTCTTTTAGAAACGTTAACAAAAATTACGAATGTCTCAAACAACGCTTGCTACTTGAAGAGTTTAGGAACTGCGTCCACATTGCCATTTGGATGTATATTGAAGAGCAAGATATTGAAACCTTCGAAACTGCTGTTCTTCCTGATGACAAGTTCTCCTTAACTCATAAAGTTCCTGTTGTACGCAAATCATTTACTCAGCAGTCTTCTAGAAAAAAGGAATTTCAACCTAATACGACTACTCCTAAAACTCAATCTGGCATAACTATTAAAAATTAAGCTTTGATAAACTTTATTCTAAATATTTGTCTCTACCTACGTGTACCTATTGCAAGAAAAACGGACAATTCATTTCGGATTGCTTCATATTTCATATTGTAATGTAGGCATCAGAAGTAAGATAAACATATCCCAATGCTCTTATATCTAAGGGGTCAAGGTCACGGTCATGTATTAAAAGTACACTTGATGGGTCTAATAAATCCCAGTCTGATAGCGTTTTGGAGATTTATGAAAAATTCATGTTGAATGGTTCTATTTTACTCTTGAGTGAGTTGATCAATCACATAAGCATTAAAATATTAAGATACAGGAGCTTCTCAGTCATTTATTATCAAATACTTTGCCTTTTTCCGAGAACTCCTGTTCTTATGGGAGTGTTCTCATTCATGGAGTAGATTGTGTCTTTATTAATGTTACTCTCCATTCTGTAAATTTGTCATCAGTCTTAGCTTCAGGACCTGCGACCGTCGGAATAATGTATTATATAAAGCAGCAGAGAGGGTGAACCCTACTAAATTTTGCTCGAATCCTTAACGAAAAAAAAGGTCAACAACGCTAAACCAAAGTCTCTGAGTGTATTTCCTTACGGTTTAAAACCGTTAGTATAAATCGTTTAGGTTAGCTCATTTTTGTTATACTATTGTTGACGTATTTTTCTTGAGTTTGTCAAGTGATTTTGTTTATTCGTAAAGCGACTCAATTGTTATCATTCACCCTCTCTACTGCTATGCGCAAGAAAAATGTTTTTGCTTTAATGATAAAATTTCTAATTGACTAGTTGTTTTGCTTAGTTACTACGCTGTTATAAATTAACCAAAGATTTTATCTAAACCTACACGATACCTTGATCTAGGATCATGTAAATTTATCGTTGTAAATCCGAAAGGAACAGCTTATGCTTTAGAAAAGAAATTTGCAAATTCAATCATATCCATGTTTCCTGAACACCAAGTATAATAACTATTTTACAAAGTATAATTCTCTAAGCCATTAAACACAACCAAAATATTACAGTTATCTCTGATCACCTTAGGTATCTGCGTGTATCTCTTAGTAACATAAATCACGTCAGTATTATGTCTTCCTCGAGAGAATATTTTAGCTGGATCGGATTGTTTGTCCAGCATCACATCATCGTACACTATGAGGTTATTGATGAATCCATCTAAGTCATCTACGGATGGAGCTTCATCAATATCGTTAATAAAATCAATGATATCATTTTTGTCCAGTAATTTTGCATTTTGATTAAAATCTTCAAGTACCTCGTAACATCGTTGATCATCTACAGATGGCTCTATCAAATACAACTTATTCCACATGAGCCATCGCGTTATCAAATTAAGCAAAAATTGTGTCTTACCATATCCAGAAGGACATATTATGATCATTCTGATAGGTAACGCTGGATGTTGCCTTACTGGCTCTTGTTTTCGTGTCGCAGAAAAGTCAATTATATCCATATACTAATGGTATGAGTTTATAATGTGTTCGATGTAGAGCGACAAACCACAGTTGGATTGACAACGATAACAACAAAAAATAAGAGACACGCACTCACAGGTAAGTGTGCAAAATGTGGTACAAAAAATTATAAATTTGTTTCCGCGTCAAAATAGTGCGTGGTGGTGATATAGCCGCTTCGTTAGGGAAATTGCCAGGAACTCCATGGGCAAAATATCCTGGTGAGAAACACCTTCTCGGATATAATTATTGTAGTCCTGGAACTCGTCTCGATATCAGACTTGATAACCAATATCGACCAAGACAATGAGAGTATCCAGTAAATAAGATCGATCAAGAGTGTCACATTCATGACGTTGGTTAAAAAAAATCCAAATTTGCAACAACGGCATCTCGCAGATATGAAGTTGATTCACGCGTTAAATTCTATACCTAATAAATCTCAAAGAGAATCTCTCGCAGCTTTCCAGTAAAATCTGCTATGAAATGTAAAATAATGATAGGAGCTGGTAATTAATCAACTGATAATTATAATGAAATATGTTTATTATTCCCCTACAGGGTATTGGAGAGGTAAGGCAGCGATTAGCAAACTTGCCGCTTCAGCAAAAGTTTCGCGTGATGTTGGTGCAGCGTGGTTAGCACGACAGGCAATATGGCAAATCTTTCTAAATCTACCTAAAAAATTCAATACTCACATTTCGATGTTCCTGCTCCGAATGAAGATCATCAAGCGGATATCTTGTTTTGCCACATGATACTATTAAAACAGGTAGACGTCAACACACACACACACACACAGATACGCTTTAACCGTCGTTGACGTTGCGAGCAGATATAAAGAAGCGCAACTGCTATCAACAAAGACAAAATCTGAAGTTGCATCTGTGTTTAAACAAATTTATCAGCGAGAACCATTACAATGGCCAAAACTACTACAGGTTGATCCTGGCAATGAATTTCTTGGTGCAGTATCATCGTTGATGAACAAGCACAACGTTAAAATCAGACGAGGACACATTGAGATTCACCGTGATCAGGCGATCGTTGAACGATTTAATCGAACACTTGCAGAGCGGTTATTCGAGAATCAATATGCAAAGGAAATATCCACAGATACAAGATCTTGTGAATGGGTTGCGAGGTTACCGAGTGTGATAGCTGCGCTGAATAAGGAAGTTACTCGTGCAACTTCTATGAAACCGTCTGAAGCGATCACAAAAATATATACCGATAAAACGTAAATCTACTTTTCAACCAGTACTAGGCAGTGTTAGGTTAGATATTTGTACGAACCTGGTGAAGTAGAAGGGGGCAGAAAAAGGACAATTGATCCTGTTTGGAGTGTGACCACACACAAGATATCCAGCGTGGTAAGGTCCAAAGGTAGACCTGCAATCTACAGATTATATTCAACTGCTCCTCAGCGTCGATTTGAACGCGAACAATTACAAACAATTCCTGAGGATACGCAATTACCACCGAGTACACTTTTATAAACTTGCAACTCCTCGGCGACGCATACACTCCAAACAGGTCAGCATCACATTTTCGCGCGTGTGACCAAGACTACTATTAATTCTATCAACGGTAAATTGTTTTGGGTTATTGCTCGAATACTGTCACAACATTATTGCGTTGCAATTTGCGCAATAATTATTTTGTCGTTTTAACATCATAATAATATCCATATCTATATCAAACAAACGATTATTTTTTATCACACTGCTTATAGCTGACTAATTTTGTATTGATATCAACACTGTAAGTGATTTCTTCGTTTATTACGCAATCTATTTTAACCCGTTTTAGTTGTGTTATTCTTCTAACTCGAGATACTGCGAGATAAACTAAATTTGACCACTCAATACGATCATCGACTATCCAAACTTTAGTATCAGTGTTAGTTAATCCCTGCGACAAATGAAACGTAATAGCGTACCCTAACATCCAAGGCGATTTATCGATGTTTAACGCGGTCTCGTCAACATCAACAGCGACACGGACAATATCATTTAAAACAAGATTTTGTATTCGGACACTTTCAGTGTCAACATTAGGAATCTCAACATCAACCTTTTTTTGTCTAGTATGTGCAGGGCGATAACACAACGGTACAGGTAACTTTGGGAACTTTTCCTTGTGTAACGCATACAATTTCTTTTGTAGCTCGTCACGAACTATTTTTCTACTGGCAACTATCAAATCCGCAGGTTTCCATAGTTTCCAAAAATCATTCATGGATGTTTCTGGAATATTCTCACGCATTACTTCACACTGTATTTTATCTGGTTTTAGTCGTATTAATCTTTTGAATTCTTTCAGCGAGTCATCAAAAGATCTAAGATCATCAGATATTTCTTCGTCATAAACTGCAAATGTTTTCAGCCACTCATGTGGAGATTGCCCAACAAAGGGTGGTAGTTGGCCATGATAGCCACACATAATCACAGCAGTATTCTTTAGTAACAACCAATCAAGGAATATTTGTAATACCTCCAGAGGCACCGTGCATATCTCGTCCCATATGATAATTTTAAGTATATATTTTTCACCCATTCGTGATGGGGTTCATGTATCTCCACACCATCTAAAAAAACTATTATATGTACACGACTTTACACCTCGTTGCTTTATTTCCCTGGCGAGTTTGTGCGTTGGTGTTAAAACAATCATATCTAAACTCATGATTAAGATAATCGCGCGTGTTGTTTTACCTGAACCTCCACAACCATTAAGATAAACGGTCTAACGTCTAGATACAGAATCATACACGGATGGTGCAGATGATTTTGATACTTGATTATTTCTGTATTATGTTTCCTCAATTTGAACATCGGCAGATTCACAATAACTAAGTATATTTTCTTGTTTTATCCTCCACGTTCCCCACTCACCATTACTGAGATTTAATGAATCTTTATATTTTTGTGTATATAAAATGACAGCGTAACGAGAAAATCTGTTTATCATCGATAATAGATTCATCGAAACATAAGCTAGCATCGAAGATCTTAGATGAGTAAACTGCGTTGACTCGCCATCAGTATAGCTTACAATGGTATCTAGTTTTGTTTTGTCTGATAAATAAGCATTATATCGACTTCTAAATGTGTTTTTCTCCATCGTATCAGCGATTATAAAATCGAGTTCAGCATCGTCCACGATCAATCTTGTACAAGTTCGTTTATGATCATGTCATCCTTCTTGTGTAAACTTACCGATTATTTTTCTGCCGAGATCTTTTGCAAGTTTTTCATCGTGTTTGGCAGTTTCTGGCAACCAAACTTGCTTTTGCACGCGATATGATATAATAGCTTCAGATATTTTTAACGATACTAAAATTCCAACATCGATCATATATCTTAGCATAACTATTGGAGCCCAATATTTTTCAGAAAAATGTTTTCCAAACCACGCGTAAACATTCGGATGGAGACCTTCTCTAAACTCAAACGACTCTACATGAGCAAATCCTGTCAAATCAAAATCTGGTAAGAGTCCATTTATCGCAACTCTGGTCGTGTCATGTGTAGGATTTCCAAATCTGTTAAAGTATTTATAACACTCTCCATATCCAAGAAAACTCCCAGGATAACACGCTACCATATCAACTGAGATAACGTCGTTGTAAACATGTTTAGTATTCCACAATCCACCGTGTCCGTATTCGATACAACTTCTCACGACATCTTCAAGAAATTCTAATCGTGTCAGTTTCCAGGAGTTTTTCTCCTGAGCGAAACTAGCAGCAACCGACGGTACTGTAAAGCAATTACTTAGTAATTCTCTACATTTTACATCGTCAGAAGTATATTTCAGCGCAAATTTTTCCATTTCTTTATCAAGATATTCTGTACGATAAATATCACCGTTAGACCGTACAAACTGATCATAACAATCACATTCACCGATGGCATCGAATTATATATTCGTGGTAAAATTTAACCATTCGTTCTCGTGGAAATACAGTTACAGCATTAGTCCATGCATGTGCGTTATGATCAATGATTGTTATAGGGTTTCCAATTTATAGATATTTTGGTTGGTACAAAATCTCTCCGGTTAATGTCTTCACTATTACTGGAAATCTTAATAACTTTTCTAGCTCAGCAACGTCGCTGATAGACGCTCCAGTGTCTTTAACTTTTTCATCCAACATATTTATTTTTTACGCCTTAAATCTGTTAAACCGTTTTCCTGTATCGCATTTATGAAGTTTTCTATAACTCGCTCTGCTATGCAGTTTATTCGTAACGAAGACAAGGACGTCAGTTTCGTTTTCTTGCGATCCTTTACGTCAGGTTTATCATTTAACGGATAGAGCGCGTATATGACAGCAGTTACTGCATAAGATCGCGCATACAACGGCTTGTCTATTCCAGTCAGTACTCCTGGTTTGGAATGTTTACCAAGGATAATATTATTCCCTGATTTCTGGACGGATTCGCGTTTGTCTCGGATAATCCAAATATCATCCTTTCTATTTATAATAAATTTTACTAAAATAATATATTTCCAAACATCGAGGTAGTCAATGATTTCTCTTGCTCGTTTGTGATTCACCATATAGATATCTTTTCCAATCCTGAATGTATACCACATCGTGGCGAAACTCCTTCTTGGCTTTACTAATGCGTTTGGTTATATCCGCATTTATTAAAAGCTTGATCTTTCATCGAGAAACTAAATTTGTGTAGCCTGTCAAGATCAAATCTAGCGGCGGCAGGATCAATTGCTGATAATTTCTGCATATTATAATTAAGGCAAATATTATAATTAAGGCAAATATGTATCTAAATTGAAGTGTTAATCATTTATATGTGATTCAACCAAATCACAATTGCCGCTCGCTTAAGATTGGTCACACGTCCCCGTGTAACAAAAATTGCGTAAACGACTTCTGCATCACATCCAATGCGTTAGAAATGGGAGTCTAGGACCTACACGGTGTATTCCGTGTGGTGTTGGTGTGAGAGGGAAGACTCACCTTTGTGCGCAATTTTGGTTTGTACAATATCTCTCCTGTTAGTGTTTTTACTGTTATTGGAAATCTTAATAACTTTTCTAGCTCATCAACATCCTCAATAGATGCACCAGTATCTTTAACGGTTTCTACCCATTCACATATTTTTTTACGTCTTAAATCTGTTAAGCCATTACCACGCATCGCATTTGTAAAATGTTCAGTAATGCGCTCCGCAACACAGTTTATTCTTGACTCTGATAGTCTCATCGGTTTGAGATCCGCAATATTAGGTTTATCATTTATTAAAAACAATCCCTATACCACAGTAGGAACTGGATATCATCGCTCAAATACGGTTTATCAATACCAGTCAGTATTCCAGGTTTGGATCTGTTATTTAGTAATATCGTTTTGTTATTTATAATACCTGGATTTAACTCTGAGGAACTAAAACAATCAGTTAGTAATCTTATTGATGAACACTTTAAAAGAATATGTGATTCATGAAAAAAATTAATCCCGTTTCCAACTGTTCTCAAATATAAAAATGTCCCATATGGAACAGGACGTCAAATTTCACCTAATATTGTTAATATAACATCCACCATCGCACTGAATCTAGGATGCGATATAATTGACAGTAGCTACCACGTTGACCTTTCTAAGTCTAATCAGGCTCAGCAGGGATATATATTATATTCGTCTAGTATTCAAGCACCTCCAGAATGGCTTATTGTATCGGAGCCAATAAATCAAATCTACCTTCGTGTTCATAATCCATTATTGTCGAGAATGAATTTCAAACTCACAAATCAGGATGGAAATATAATTGATTTGAGAAACGAAACTCTCTCTCTCTCTCTCTCTCTCTCTCTCTCTATATATATATATATATATATATATATATATATATATATATATATATATATATATATATATATATATATATATATATATACATACGCTCGTAGATTGGTCTAGATAAAATCTTTGGTTAAACTCCCCTTGACTATCAATAGCAGCAGGGAGGGTGAAGGACAACAATTGGGTCGCTTTACAATTAAACAAAATCACCTGACAAAATCATAAAAATACGTCAATAATAATAGAACAAACTGAGCTAACCTCATGACTTTTTCAGGCGTATGGAAATAGAAAAGTTAGAGACTTTAGTATAGCGATGTTGACGTATTTTTTCAGCCTCTGCAGGAACCTTTATTTTTCGTTAAAGATTCGAACAAAATTCTGTTGGGTTCACCCTTTCTGCTGCTAATACAGAAGCAAAATTATTGATAAAAGACCAGAAGGATCAGCATATGTAAAATACGAGGGTTCAAAGGTAACTGAAGTAAACATATTGAAGAAAAACAAAACATAGAAGATAAAATAACAAAATCTGAAAATAATCATTTTATAAGAAAACACGGTGTTGAAGATATTAATAATATTGATAAATTGTCACAAGATTATAATGATATTAAAAAATAGAAGATATTATTAGAAAAGGAATTGAAGCTTAGAATTGGAAAAGGTGAAACAGAAGATCTTGGAGAACTTTTAAACATTATATTGATGCTATTATTGCTTACAATTTAAAAATTGTAGCGGAGAACCTTAGATCTAGAGAATATAAAAATAATTGTTACGACGCATGTGAAGAAAGTGAAAATCTTTGCATAAGTAAGACTTGAACTGGTGTAAAAATATTTACATCAACTGCTGAAATGATAGGTAGATTGATTCTATTAATATCATCAAAAGAAGCTGGGAATGTTAGTGGTGAAATTGATAATGAAATCATTGATATACTTGATCATCTATGATCGAACGGATTATTAACATCTGACGAATATGAAACTTTACACCGCGACTTAATAGCGAAGACTTAACTTTGTGAAATGATTTAATGTAAAAAATGTCAACATTATTGCTAGACTCTTGTGCATCGTCTAAATATAGCGCAAATTTTTCAGTAACTTATATTCCGCATATGCAACTTGATCCAACTAAAAACAATGAGATTGGATTAATTTCTTGTACTTGTTGGAATGCTATACCTAACATTTAAACTTGTGTCAATGATGAAATTTCATTTACTCCGGTTACAGCATCTCCAACATCTATAACAAAAAGATTAAAACTTCCACAGGGAGCTTATAATGTCACTGATCTAAATAAGACAATAAAAGAGCTCATAACAAAAGCTGGCGGTGTGGCTGGTAATTTTGAGATGACAGCGAATTATAACACATTGTGAGCTAGGTTAAAACTTATTTATTTATTTTCCTAGAACACACGAAATAATGTAAATAATTTAAACAAGACTTAAGGTTTAGAGAAATGATCCAAATTTTGAAAAGAAAATAAAATAATATAAGTCCTGTAAAGAGTTCTAAGCACAGTCTGAAAGTGTATGATGTTCCGGTCCAAAATGGCGGTTGACCACGTCAGACGAAGGCTAACAGCAAATTTCAGAATTTACACAATAAAACAAAGTTTGTGTTGTCCCGTTCCAATATTAGGGAGAAGATATCCAAATACGTAATGTTGTTCTCTAGGAAAACAACTATAAAGACAAAAGTGAAAATTAGTTCCTCTAACACGGCATGTTATTTTACTTAGGCATACGGACAACTTCGTCTGGCACAACAAATACCTTTTTAAGGATATGAGAAGTTGTGTAACAGACTACTACGACTGTCGACTGTTGACTCTCGACCATGACAGTCTGTCCGTAACTGTGTATGAATTACAAACTCTGAAGCATATATATGAAAGCGAATGATTTATTTGAATTGCACGCATGAAGTCGCATGCAATTTCGTAGAAATTCTGGACATTCAGGAAAGCCTGGCCCAGTATCAACCAATCGTTTTTCTGGATATTCCTGAATGTTTATTTGTAATGAATTTGCTATCATACACAGCACGTGCTAACATGAGTCACATCTACGACACAAATAAACACTTTTATCAAAAACATGTTAGACAATATTAATGAAATAAAAATATTTATACAAAATTGATTCCTTAAACATACTTTAACTCCATGATCGTAACACTAATAAATAAAAAATGTCTGTTAAAAATTATCTCGATTTAACAGAAATCATGACATCGACAATGCTGTCACAGAATTTGAGTACGTTGAGTATATCGATGAAAATTCTAAAGAAACAAAAAAATCTGGTATTAGAACATCTAATACCAGAGACGCTGAGGTACTTCTACTGCCACATAAGGCTATTTTAGAAGTTCGTGGTCAGATTATGACAGTAGCCAATACTCCTGCTGCAATTGCAGTTGGAGCAGAAGTAGCTCTTATAAATAACGGCTGGTGTTTATTCAAAAGAGCTAGATATCACTTGGCCAATCAAACTCTAGAAAATATTTCATGTCATCTACATGTTGCAAGTACAATTTTAAATATTATTTCGTTTTCCGATTATTACTCGAGATCAACTGCAACTAACATGATGTGGTTTAAAGATAATGGATGGGGTATAGCTGAATCAACTGAATGTTTAAAGAGAGGTTCTATAGTACACAGAGCTGATGCAGCTGCAGATGTTGTAATTATAAGAAATTTTCTTATTGCTAATGCTGCTGCTCTAGATATAGCCGCACCAGATTCAGCGGCTAATGCAGACGTTACAAGAGTTTCCCTTACGTCAGCTTTTAATAATCTTAATATAACACCACCAGGTGCAGCTGCAGACGGTACTGCAATGTTAAATTTGCTTCTTAATATACTTTTCGTAACAAAATCCACGTTATAATGAAAGTTTTGCTAGACGAAGAGATCTTGCAGCAGGATCACGTCAAATTGCAATGATGCTTCCACTAAGTATTATTTTCGACTTTTGTTGCGATCATGATAAAGTATTTCGTTGAGTAAAACATACGCTTATTTTAGATCGAGCGGAACAAAACGATTGCTTGTTTAGATCTGTAGTGGTTGATGTACAGTTTATCATAAACAAACTTGCTCTGTGGATGCCACGTATAATACCGTCGATCAATAAAATGGTAGATTAAAAAAAATATGTTTGAGAACAGAATTTATTTTCAGCAGCATAAAATATATGAAACTGCAGTTTCAAATAATAACTACTACACGTGGCGGGTCATAACAACTTCAAGCGAACAACTGCCGGGAGAATTATTTGTTGTATTTCAACAGCAAGCGCGACCTGGTAACCAACAACAAAATAATGCAATATTTGCGCACGCTGGTGTTAGAAAATATATACTAGAATAAATTCCAAGCAATATCCAGAATTAGCGATAGAATGCAATTTTTCAGATGACGCTAACAAAAAGATTACTCGACCTTACATGTATCTGCTTGACGTAATGCCAAATATCAAGATGTTGAAGTTGGATCTCAGATATCAGCAGAGGAATTTTGTACACTTCATCCGATATTTCATTTTGATATTAGCAAACACAGCGAGCGAATTGCGGACAGCACAGCTAATATTGAAATTACTTGGGCACTGGGAGCAGTTCTAGAAGCGCCGTTGTTTGTGTCAGCGATAGATGTATTACCATAGATTTCGTTGGAGGTAAAATGACAGTTCAAGTTTAATCTGCAATTTTTATATAAAATGACGATATATATTGTAAAAGGAAAATATTTGACTGATGGAAGAGTTAAAAATTAGCAGATGCTGTTGTAAAGCAAAGACAGGTATCATTAAAAATCAACCCTGGTATTTCTAAGATTATTTTAACAAAATTAATGCTGACAAAACAATCCAGTAAACAAGTATGATCATAAAAAAACCTTTTGTTTTTAAATTTAAGTGCTGCATAAATAACTGCGATGACAAACGACATCGTCGTTGAAGGTGGTTTCTTTGGTCCGGCATTGTCAGTATTAGCTACAAAAATTTTGCCGGTATTAGGTACATTAGGACTAGCAGCTGCGAGCATCATCTGGCGCAACGAAAAAAGCAGTTGAGGGTAATGGTATCATTCACTGAAGTTGAATAAAAAAATTGTAAATGTTTATGGTATAAATTTTATGTGATTGATATATATTATGCCAAAACGAAAACCAAAAATCATAGAGAACAAGAAAACAACACGTCGAAAAAACACAGGATGGATTATACCGTTTGTTCCACTTTTTGGCGTGACAAGTGGGAAGTCTACTGCCAAATCTTCTAGGAATTCGACGTGGTCCAACAATACCTGAAACACGATCATCCCGCTAAATAATTTTGATATAATTGATAAGCTAAAAGCAGTTCCTGGATTTCACGGAGTTTATTCTAAACATTAACTCAACACCAAAGGAGTTTCAGCTGTAGGTTCATGTGTGATAAATATACATGATTTAAATGATGGACCAGGCACTCATTGGGTAGAAGTTTATAATAATAATTATTTTGGCTCGTTTGGACTTCATCCGAGCGATGTAATAAAAAACATATGAACAAAAGTATCAAAAATAAATTATTCGTCAAATCAACTTTAATCTGTTGGAACTTCTGATTGAGGTTATTATTGTATAATATTTGTCCAACAAATGTCTCGGAGAGATCCTAATTTTTTAAAGCTTATTTTACAGTTTGACAAGCAACCTTCTCATGCTAATGACGCAATTGCAATTAATTTTTGTAAAGTTTGTAGTTAATTTTATCTAAACTTGCAAATATAATAATGTCAACATATTTTCTCAAATGTAGAACTAAAACAGAAAATATCAATGAAACAACAGAAAAAACAAAGAACAACAGGACGATGTTGAAAAGTATTTGTGCAATTTGTGATAAAAGAAAAAGTATGTTTTTTTAAAGAAACTGCCATGTCATGTAATGAATTAAAGTTTATTATCATGTTCAAATAATTAGCTAATAAGAGTTGTTTTGAGTAAATTTAAGTTTTAGTAAGGGGTTCTTATACATACCTAAATTCAATCTTCATGATATATGGTCATTTCTGCATGATTTGCACATTCTTACCGACTGATGGCATCACTACACCATCTTATTCAGATAATACAAAATGCATCAAGATACATTATGTAACCCAATATTTTTTAATATATGAAACAAGTGCTTGAGTAATTGGGAAAATGCCAAGTAACGAAATTGTTTTATAACTAAAATGCTGGGTTTAAACACACACCTCCATCCCAATTTAAATAAAAGTGGGAACTTTGTAAATGTTGAAGATATTTATTGAAGTATATAAGGTGCACCTTGCAAAACAAAATGAAATATTTTTGCACATTCAGATAATTTTTTGGCGTTGTAATTTGTATGAATCTTTCAATTTTACATCCAATAACAGACCCTGTTGTATGCCATATATTTATAAAGTGTGTACCAGCAAATGGTTTTTGAATATGAAAGAATGCATTGTAGGCTCTGAAATAAAAGAAGTGTAAATTTTGTATACATCTTGAAGTGTAGAAAAAAACTTTTTATAAACATTTTCAAATGTTAATTACGCAGTATTTCTATACTTACTACTTAGTATGTTGCTACATGTCGATTGGTTACTTGATGTAATGCTGTCAGAAACATAATCTGAAATGTAAAAGAAATAATTTATTAAACAAGACATATCAAAGAAAAATCTTTAATCCTATATTATCACAAATTAAGTGTATATCAAACCTCATTGTTTAAATTAAATGTATGACTTACATACATTGGGATAAACACGGATAACACTATATGCTCATTGACAGTATTTGAAAAGTGTAATCTGAACAACACATTATGTACCTACCCCATGTTTAATAGTCTATATTGATAATTTAAATACGTGCGCAGAAACGAATTTCTTTTCAAGTCAGAGTGACCTTGATCTTTGAATTTCTGACCTAAAAATCAATAACCGTCATTACCCCAAGTGCAAGCTGTCCACAACATTTTGATGAAGAATGTCATGTAGAACTAATGTTACTATACATAAACTTTTTTTAACATCACGGTGACTTTAATGTTTGTCCTTTTGATTTGAAAATGGATAAGTTTTTCTTTATGCCAAGTGCAAGTCATAAACAAAACTTGGTAACCACAGTTGATGGCGATCTTAAGTTACTGTTCAGAAACCATATTTCTTGGGGTTTTTTTTCAAACTGACAGTGACTATTGGACCCTAAATTCAATACAGTTTCTCCTTATCCCAAGTGCAACTTATCCACAGAATCTGGTAACTGAAGAATTTGGTTGATTGTTCAGAAACCATTTTCTTTCTTTCAGTCAGTAATTTTGACATTTAAACTTCTGAACATGAAATAATAGATAGGGTTTCACCGTACATCAAGTACAAGCTATCCACAAAATTTGGCAACAGTACTCTTGATGGTGGACAGCTAAACTTTTTGTGCAGATACCAAAACTGTAATAGGTGGATAACATCATAACATAATACACGCTGCCTAATGGCACACATATAAAATAACTTAAGTTCAGCAAAATCAGCTAGGCCTGTCTTTGATGTTGAATAGTTCAAACTCTTCTGTGGGCAATACTCTTGTGAAGTACAGTGTAGTTGACACATGTTCATGTACATTAAAATGTCTGAGATATATTCAGTCTTAAGTATAACAAAGCATTGATAATGATGATACGATTATAAATGTCAAGACGAACGTTTGTTGTTTCAATTATGTTAAGATGTTTCTACAGTGAAATTAGTTTTATACTGATGTAGAAATAGTTTCAACACCAGCTGAGAATACCTTTATTAATTTTTGATAATGAAAAGATACAAAAACTAAGAGATTGAAACTTCTGAACAAATCTTGTCTCTGCAGAATCAACTTACCACTACTTGCATCAGGAATATGTTTTGTCTAGATCAAATGGATCATCACCAGAAACTGAAATTCACAAAAGTTTCAGCCAATTATAAGAGTGATCAAAATGTTTAGAATAAACATTATCTGTTTAAGTAGTCAAAGGAAATTTATAAAATTTTAATTTGCTTGAATATCATAAACTAAACACCATGCTAACCATTTTAACCGAACTTTACAGATCTCCAATGGATCACTTTTAAAAATTTTCTCCCTCGTTTATGTCAAGAAGCTCATGGCTGTTCCATTAAAACATATCCCCCTAGGGGGGAAATGCACTTTCAAAATCAACCAAGCCACAACAGTAGCAATTAAAAAACTTTATTATCCACCATCAGATGTTTTAATTTAAAAACAAACCTGCCCCCTACATAAGTATATTTATCTTTATATAATTTCTGGCTATGAGTTAGTGGGTGTTAGAAGCAATTTTAGTATTGGGTTGGGGACAGAAGCGATTTAATTAACAGCGGGCTGAGGTAATCTACTGAATTCTAATAGACCATATAATCTACTGCATTTTTTTATTTGTAGACATTCATTAAATTCATTATTTTGTCCTCTTGGTTGTCTGTCAGCCATGTATGTCTCTGCGACCGTGATATCACAAATTTTCTTGGTGGCTTATTATTTTGTAAATTCAATTGATCAATCCCTTAACTACTAATTTAATGTCATTGAATATAGATTTTACACTATGGATTTATATTCTAATACAGAAATCCTTACTAAACTGTGTGTTTACTATCACAATGTTTTGCTATTTTACTTTGTTCTCAGGCATGCTGCTTTTGATGAGAATAATAGTTAAATCTTGTTGTGCTTTAAATGTGTGGTCAGATGCTATGATTCCCTTATTATTTTTTTCAATAAATGTTTTGTCAGAAAATTTCAATAATGCCTGTGAAAGTGATGTCACATCAGTTCTGCCTACTTTTAAACTATATCATTTCTTATATGGGATCATCCATAAAGGATATCCATAAAAATTGGGAAGGGGGTGTTTAAATGTGGACAAGAGGGGAGGGATTTAAAGGATCTTGTGGACATCTGCATGCTAGTATTTTGTTTTGATATTCTGCGTTGAACAGCTGCTTTATGCCTACTCCATGTATTCCAGTATATTTTACGGCTGTATTTTATGGTAATAAGTATAAATACATGTAAGTATAAGTATAGATTATTTGTTAATTTCAAATTGAAGAATTGTGCCACATTATATATATATATATATATATATATATATATATATATATATAGAGAGAGAGAGAGAGAGAGAGAGAGAGAGAGAGAGAGAGAGAGATAGATAGATAGATAGATAGATATAGAGAGAGAGAGAGATAGATAGATAGATAGATAGATAGATAGATAGATAGATAGATAGATAGATAGATAGATAGATAGATAGATAGAGAGAGAGAGAGAGAGAGAGAGATAGATAGATAGATAGATAGATAGATAGATAGATAGATAGATAGATAGATAGATAGATAGATAGATAGATAGATAGATAGATAGATAGAGAGAGAGAGATAGATAGATAGATAGATGCAATAAACTGACGACGAACAGTACGAAACTAGTAAATAACTAGCCTAGTTAGTTACTAGTTTCGTACTGTTCGTCGTCAGTTTATTGCATCTATTTTAATTAATCCCTGACACACGTGATCCCTTTGTGGATCCAGTACCCTTGAAAGGGTTGTTATTCGCCATATGATTTGTATTCTTTATATATATGGGTTGGCATTACTACATTGGTCTAGCCCCCTGTGCCTGAGGATAATTACATATCAGCCACATGCAAACAAACAACAGACAAGAGGAAAGGAGTGTAGGAAAACAGGTATTATCTGCAGACGCTCTTTATGGACAACCACTAAGAACATGTATTTGAGTTACCGAGGTCTTATTTTCATGCCTTGTTGCAAGACAAGTATAATGTATTTTTAAAAAAAAAGAAATATAGCAAGTCAAACATTTTTATATCATAAATTCCATTTTTAAAAATGGATGAAAGTCAAGGAATAGTTTTTTTCTAAGAGCATTCATAAAATCAGTGTCATTGCAGTTAACTACTTTCAAAAGCATCATCGTCATCACTGATGGTCTTGCAGTAAAACTCTGCACTTTTAATCCAGATGTCACAGGTTCTATTTCCCACTTCTAGACTTACGAGTATTATACAATCGTACGATCTGAAGGGCTTTCAATGCAGAATATAAGATGCTTGTCTTGTGACACAGATCTGAGAGGCTTCCAAGAGAGAATTGTACAAGATGATTGTCATGTGATTACTTGCCCCAATATGTAAATGAGAATGTTGTTAGTTACTTGTGGAAGGTCATTGGTTATACATAAGTGGTGTTTCGTGTCTCAAAATACAGTAAAATTGGTTGCCATATATAGATTCTCTTCATCTGAAAATGGTGTAATAGCCATAATGATCTACCAAAACCTGAGATCTCCTGTCTAGATGACTTTGGCTCTTGAGATAAACATCAAATCAACAGTTACAAGGTGATTAAACACAACCTTGGCTCCAGCTTCTTCTTTGACTAGCAACAAATGAATGCCCTCTACGGGTAGGATAGACAATATGCCGACTGTCACATGTACTGAAACTAAGATTAATGTAAAATTTACAGAATGGAGAGGAACACTAACAAAGCTGCACTCTACTCCATGAATGAGAACGCTCAATAGAACAGGACTGCGGAAAATAATGCAGAACACCTGACACTAAAAGACTCTGAGAAGCTCCTGTATCCCTTAAAATTTAAATAGGGATAGGATTGGCCGAATCACCCAAGAGAAGTATAGAACCCTTCGACATGAATGGTTCATAATTTTCCATAATAAAATCGGACTGGGATTTATTAGACTCAACAAATGTATTGCTTTTAATACATGACCGTGACCGTGACAGTGACCGTTAAGAAATAAGAGCATTTCGGATAGGTCTATCTTGATTCTGATGTATACATCTCAATTTGAAGCAATAAGAAATGACGTGTCCTTTTTTCTTGCAATAGGTACACGTAGGCAGAGACAAGGATTTTGAATCAAGTCTCTCAAAGGCTTTATTTTTAGAATTTATGCCATATTGATTTTTACTGAGAGTCGTATTATGCTGAAATGCCTTTCTAACAGTAGACTGCTGAGAGAATGTTTTGATTACAACAGGAACTTTATGACTTAAGGAGTATTTATCAGCAGCAAGAGCAGCATTTTCCAAGGATTCAATCTCATGCTCCTCAAGATGATTCTTAAAGTCACTAGGGACACAGTTCTTAAATTCTTCAAGTAACACAAGGTGTTTGATATTTTCATAACCATGATCAACTGTTTGGGCTAAGCAACATCTCTCGAATAGCTTGATTTTTTTCTCATGCAAATTCGATATTCGTCTGCCCAGTTTCATTTTCTTACTTTCTGAATTTTTGCCGATAAGCTTCAGTTACTAACGCATAACCCCTTAATATGCACTCCTTAACCAAATCATAATCCGAACTCTGTTGTACTGACAGTCAATGGTAAATATCACTAGTTTTACGAACTAGTACACACTGTAGTAGCTGAATCCAATATCCACTTGGCCCTTTCCAATTTTCTGCAGCTTTTTAAAAACGAGGAAAATATTTGTCTGCTTCTTTTCTTCTAAAAGGGGGAACTGCACTAATGTTTTTGCAATGTCAAATTTTGAATCTGTATATGAAGTAGAATCGTGCTTGCCACTTGCCAGATAAATTTCTTTTATTTTGAGTTGAAATTCCCTTTCATCTTTCTCTATTTGCATCTGTTTTTCTCTTTTTCAAATTGTAATTGCTGATCTTTCTTCCAACTCCTGTCTCTTATTCTCTTTCTCCCTCTCCTCAAATTGCAGTTGTAATTGTTTCTCTTGCAGCTGCATCTGTTTCTCTTTTTCTTCTTTCCGAAGCTTTAGCCTCTTTAACTCTACTTCCATTCTGAATTTCATTTTTATTTCAATTGCTTTAACGTCAGCATTTACATAGACTTACTGACTGATGCAAAAGAAAAAACTTTTATCAAAAACACTTTCCCCAACCAAATATTAGTTCAAAATATTTTTAATTTCTTGTTTCCTTAAGGAAGATTTTACTTCAGAAAGATCCTACTTTCTGACAAGTTCAAGCTACTTATCTTTCTTAAAACTATCCAACTGCTGTTCAGTTGGATTTGAAAGAAAACTTTCCACTATTCATGACATTATAAATGAAAGTCTGTTGTTTTCACATAAGATTTCAAATAAAAATGTAAAATAGTACTTGGGATTTAGAAACTAGAGAATTTAAATTTCCATAAACAAATTTCTGCAATATTTAACCAAAATTAATATATCCAAGGACGAGCTTCCAATTTTCTTTGTTACGTGACATGGGTTCGTACTCAGTAGCAAAGAAAAGCTTTGTATATTTTAATAAAACAATTTCTCTCCCAGGACAACAATGTAAAAACTGGTGAATATGACTTACAGTCTGTAAATATAATCCAAAATTTGATGCTAAGAATGTAAATACAAGTCCTATCGCTAAATAGTCCTATAAGAATTTAGGATCGAGTCCCGATGACGTACAAATATGGAAGGCAATGACGTCAGGTGTGGTCCAATGTATGAATAACAATAATTCCTCACTTGAATCACAATCTTTGTATCCGAATAATACCAGAAATAATTTCCTTGAATATCTTTCAGAATGTTATATAGAAAAGTCAACTTGTTGAGTTTCCAGGGTGATAAATTATTAACTCCAGAAATCAGACGAAGAACAATCTTTGCAACAAATTAAATGTACACCTTGTTCCGTCAAGTTCTTGAATGACTGTCGCGAGATTGCTAATGTGGTCTCTTACTAAGCTAATTTTCACACGCAGGCAGACAAAATCACTTCACTTAAAAACTAATCATAAAAAGGTTATTTACCCATATCGATTACGCACAGAAGGTATACCCGTAACACTGACTAGTCATTTTAACTTCCAGTTGAATATTTTTGCATTGCTTCCATAAGATACATGTACGGCCGAGAGATGTTTATGGTGGCGTCTACGGCAAAATTGCATTCAATGGCACGTTCGAAATATTATTTAGAGTTTACTCTCACAAATATTCGTCTGACATCAGAGTTATCAAATACAGAGTTGTTATTTCTTGAATGTGTCGACGTTCCTGTCGTTGAAATAACACAAACAGGTACCGTTCGCTAGCTGTAGTTGTAACACGACACGTGTAGTCAGTCACGTTGGGAATAGCTGTTTGATAAATCCTGTTTTTCTGAAAGTGTATCTTTTTGTAAAGGTGGCCAATGACATTTCGAGTTCCATTATTTTAGCCCCAGAAGGGAGTCATCCACAGAGCTATCCTTGTAATAGCAAATTATGCAACTGCTCCAGCAGCTCGTAGAAGACAATCGTTTTAATCGATCTAAAATAAGTGTATACTTTATCCCTCGAGAAACTTTGTTATATTCACGTCAAAATCCAAAGATTGCACTTAACGGAAGCATCATCGTTATTTGGCGAGGTTCTGTGACAAACGATTTTCATTTGGCAAATCCCTCATAGTACTGCTGTCGACTTATTCTTGTGACCGCAAATCTTATCGAATCACCCATCGCAGAGGCTTTATCAGCAGCGGGATTGGCGATTAGATTATTGTTATCTTCAGCAGGATCACCAGCACCAGTACGAAATTCGCTCGAAACAGCCGTCCCAAGCGAGGTATCTTTAAACCACATTATATTTTTAGCAACTGATCTGGACTAATTTGATTGGCCAGTTGGTATCGGGCACTTTTAAACAAGCTACAACCGTTATTGTCAAGAACAATTTCTGTATTGGCTGCAATATCACCACCTGCTGCAGTTATTATTTGATCACACACTTCTAACTTTTCCTTATGCGGCAGTAGAAACACGTCCTCGTCTCTTGCGTTAAAAGTTCTAACTCCGGTTTTATTTGGTTCGTTCTAGTTTTCATCGAGGTACTCGAGGTATTCTAATTATATTACAGCGTCATCAGTGTCGTATTCTGCGGCAAGATCAAGATAATTTTTAGCTGACATTTATTTTATAATCCCTACACAAAAATAAAAGGCAGCGGGGGACATCGGCGTTCTTTTCTTTTATTACGTATATGTGATTAAATTGCTTGTGAGTAAGGTTTAAAATTCTTTTTATTTTATTTTTGTTTCATTGTAATTAATTGTAATGAATATCTTTTTCTCGGAGAAACAGGTACCAACACAAGAGGCAAGAACTCAAGGGTCAAATCAAAACCAAATAAAACTTAACGCTCCCCTGTTTGTTTGTTTTTCTCTTTGGACGGACAAACAAGCCACACGGACAACGGAGCCTAACACAGTTGCTAAGGAAATCATACTAACACACACCTGGGAGCAATCCTGATAGCAACAAGCATGTGTCAAAAGATTTTCCACAAAGGCCCCACCTCCATCAAAATGGTTTTCTTTTCTTTTTCTTTTTTCTTTCTTTCTTTTTTTCTTTTTGAACGAACAAGCATGTGAAAAACAACACGAGGGACCATTTCACCTCATAGCAAACCAAACGGACTCTGGAGGCGTAAACCAGGTGCTAGGCAAAACACACTAGCAAACATCTGGGTGGAATCCTGATTACAACACAACAAGGCCGTGTTGTTAAAAGAATTTCTACTAAGGCCCCACAGCCGACCCAACCACCCATATATATATATATATATATATATATATATATATATATATATATATATATATATATATATATATATATATATATATATATATATATATATATATATATAATCTTGCTACCTTGTCATTCAAAATGAACGTGTTTAACCATTTAAAACACAGTTGGTACTGGATGGTGGAGGTTTCCAGGCAGCCTGGATTATGAAAGTCTGAAAGAAGCCAGTGGTAATGTGCTAGGTATGATAGAAGAACAAGTAAATAAATTAAGAGGTGTCATTCAACCTAAACTTGCAAGAATAGGCCCCTTGAAACAGTCCCTTGATGTTGTCATCAAAGTGCAATGCTTTTATGAAGATATATTCAATTTGATAGAGTGGTCTTTTTCATATGGGGTTTAGACCAGTTAATAAAAGCGAAAGACAAGGTGAAAAAAGGTATTGGAAGAAGACATGAAGAAGATTAAAGAGACATGGACAAAAGAGAGAAGGGTAAAAGAAAACAAAAAGAAGAGTCGTTTGACAGACTTAACAACAAATGGACAAAGGTGCAGGAAAACATTAGAGCAATATGACATATTGACTGGATTGTAGGGGATGAAACAGAAAGAAGAAAGGAGTAACTAGAGAAATGAAGAACTGGTGGAAGAAGTGGAGAAAATAGAAGAACCAAAGACCCTTTTCAGGGCCACTTCATATGCCTCGAAAAGGTTTATTCTTTCTTGACCATATATGATATATGTGTTATATTTGTCTTTGTCTCTGTTGTATTTGTCTCTATCGAGGGTAGCCGCGCGTATTCAGGTCTGCCACTTGCAACATTGATGCCAGTTATGTGACGTCACCATACCTGTTCTATTCCTATTGTCCATATAAAAAAATTTCCATGTCTATAGTGTCCCAGGGTTTTGATTTTACAAATCTTGCAAAAGTGTCAGGGGTTGGGGTTAGTGGTCTGTGATGTATTTTCCATATTCCATTGTATTTTCCATTGTCGCTAAAGTATCCCTTTCCCTACTTATGATGTCCTTAAAGATTTTAATGAAGCGAAGTCGTCGGATAAAGACTGTAATGATATTACTGATTTTATCACCGATATTGATGTGATGATGAAGTCCCATTTGTAGATGACCTCCATGGATTTATTATTAATCCTTTATATATGATGATGTGATACTGGACATTTTCATGTGGCAGACACAAAAATATCGATGCTATACATGTTACTCAGCGATGTATACACAAATACGTGGTGAGAGATAACTATAATCTTCTGGTTAATGGAGTCGATACACATCCATCAGACTTGGTGATCAGGTGGTATGGATACGATTAAACTCAAAACCTTTTTTCAAAAGCTTAAGCTAACCCACACTGATTTATCGCGATAAATTTACATGATCTCGGTCGCAATATCGTATAGGTCTCAATACATTTGTTGCTGAGAGACACAGTAGCAGAGAGGGCGACGACAAACAGAGAGGTAAAAAAAAACATACAAAAAAAATCCTCACAAGCGTCAAATATATAATAACAAAATGAGCTAACCGAATTAAAGAAGTCTCGATCTGTTAGAGACTTCGGTTTGGCGTTATTGACCTTTTATTTTCATTTTTGTATGAAGCTTTAATTTGGCAAAATAACCTAAAATAGTTGTAGGATTAGCCCTCCCTGCTGCTGTACAACATGCCCCTCCCCCTGAAATAACTTACACTTCGCCCAGGTTAAAAGAAGAACTGAATTGTGTTCAAAAACAGAAATTCTCAAATATTTATATTCAATGGACGCCGCAGGATTTTTGCCAGTATTTACATTCAATGGACGCCCGTAGGACGATTTGCAAGTATTTACATTCAATGGACGTCCGCAGGATTTTTTGCAAGTATTTACATTCATTGGACGCCTGCAGGAATGTTTTGCAAATATTTACATTCAATGGACGTCCGCATGTGTTTTTGCAAGAGACATCAAGATTTTTTTTGTAGCTGGAATTAGTCATTCATGGCCACGAATGTTCGTAAAGTAAGCAGTCTGAATACATACATACAAAAATACACACACACACACACACGTATGTATGCGCATTTACTCATTTGAAGTTGAATATAAATTGTTTTAAAATTTAACACTATATTTCATTAACCAACGTGTATACAACCCTGATTATTTGAATGCTCTAAACATTAACGGTCACCAAGAAACTTTCAGACAAACACTGTCTAGCGCTAGGGACTGCTGTAGTTGTTGCCATGTACTTAACCTGGGTCAAATTAAAAACGCGTTGAGTGGAATCGTCACAGTCGAGGTTGGTACTAATTTGTTTTACATTCGTACCTTTTATTGTGACATCACAGAGCACGACATTCAATCCGAATGTTCAGGATAACACCTTGAGGTTAATTTCGTCCACAACTAACATTGAATTTACTGAATGCACATATCGGGGCGTCTAAATAATGACCTTCCAAATGAATATGTATATATAAGAATCAAAATGAAGTGTATACTTGCGACTTAAATGTGTGTATGATCAAATTTAAAATTATGACACATGTTACTGAAATAATCGATGTTTAATGCCTGCATGTCCCATGCGACTTGTATTTTAAATTAGGATTTACTATTCAATTCCGATAACTGTGTCCACCGTATTTTAGTTTTCACTCACTTTAAAGTTTTCACTCACTTTAATATGATATATACACCGTTAACATGTAAAAAAAAACATTCTTTCTTCTCTCTGTCATAATTTCACTGGTGCATAATTATGCTATGTTCTATTTAAAGTTCAGAACGATTTATTGTTTACATCATACATGTCCAGTCTTGCGCAATCAAAGTGATGTCATTACATGAATTGACCTGAGAACAGCTAACTAAAAATCATATAAAAGTCGCCAATATAAAAGTATATTTTCCCTTCTATTGCTATTAAAACAAGCAAAGCGTATCATTTGGTGTTTACCCCAAGAGATACAAATAATAAACATACTCGTAGGGTTTTTGTGTACATTTGAGTGTGTATCGGTGATTTGAGCGTTTTCGGTGTTCATGTAACCCAAGCCGTTCTACATTTTAACCTCTCGTTTAGCATCGGCGTGGTACAATGTCCAAGGAAGATAAAATGTTCGGAAAAGGTAAGCCGTTTTTGCGTACTTAAACTGTATATAACTATAAGCGTTCGATTGTAAGTACTGAATTTTCGCAATAGATACGGTGTATTTCTTTCAGTCATTCACTATTTTATATGAATTTGGGAGCGAATCGGCTTTCGTATATTCCTTCGTCCTTTGAGTCCTGCACATCGATATTTACATATCAGCATGTTAGTACTAATATTAGTACCTTAGTCCTTTTTCTGGACACAACCACAACAAAATAAGTTGAGGCTACGATTTCGTAGCTAATCAGCATGTCGGCCACAGGCACTTGATTCCAGGGTTAAAGGAATGTGTGCACTCACCAATTAACACAGTGTAGACCAACAAGTAGGTCTGTTTTTTTTTTTCTCTGACAGCAGAAGAAAAAAATGTGCAAAGACCTACTTGTTGGTCTACACCAGGGGTGCACAATACGTCGATCGCGAAAAGCTGGAGAACTTCACAACAAAGCATTGATTTCCTCTTGGAATCTTGAAGATCTTTCCAAAATATACAGTAATTTAATTTTATTTTGGAAGGTGATGTAGCAAAAGAATAGATGGCAGTTCATTCTTGTTTTGCACATAACCATTTCAGATTTTTGTCAAAATGCAATAAAAGTATTGTCTACTAATGCGTTTTGGAAAGTAACTTAAATTTAAACTCTCCGAAACATTAACACATTAACACATTTATTTATTGGACCTAGTGAGAATCATGAAAAGGAAAAAATTGTTCAAAAAGTGAAACTGCATTTTGTTGGTATTCATTCAGTTTTTAATCTGCTATTTGATGACATACATCCAAATCCACTAGTGGCAAGATACTGGCTATTGGATGACATACATCCAAATCCAATAGTGGCAATAAACTGGCTATTGGATGACATACATCCAAATCCAATAGTGGCAAGATACTGGCTATTGGATGATATACATCCAAATCCAATAGTGGCAAGATATTGGCTATTGGCTATATATGATTTTTAAATGCTGTTACAATAGTATACAAAGATTTTGCCATTCCTATTTCCAAAGTTTCTTGGCTGTTGTATGCCTTAAATTTTGTTTTGCACTTAAGCTTCTCACTTAATGACACATTATCTCTAGAAATATGCTTTTAAGTTTCTCACTTAATGACACAGTATCCCTAGAAATATGCACTTAAGTTTCTCACTTAATGACACAGTATCCCAAGAAATATGCATGCCAATGCCTGTATATTTTGCCAAATTAAGTAAACAATGTACATGTATATATTCAAGAATAATACAAGTCCAAACATGTACACTTGTACAATATTTAAAATTGGATAATTGAATTGGCATGAAAATATATTAGAGCCAGTTTCACATGTATAGAAATAGACATATCAAATATGTATAGAAATAGACATATTAAATATGTATAGAAATAGACATATCAAATATGTAATTTTATCTCCATCATAAAAATTATACATTTAATTTGTAAAACAAAAGCCCAGTCGAAAAGTAAGTGAAGTAACTGTTTTGTTGGGTTTTTTAACAGTCCCTGTAATAATTTGTATTCCATTTTTTACCAGGATAAAGTGAAAATACACTTTCTGCAAACTTAATAATGTGGGAGTGGGGTTGCACAAAACATGTCTGGAATGCTCTTGACATGGTTACATGTGGTTAACTGTACATCAGCACATTAATAACTAATTAGTTCTGCGGTAATGGAAGCTAAGTGCTTTGCCCAGGGACACACCATGACAGCTGACTCAGGCTTGGACCTCTAGAGTTGTGTGTCTGGCACTCTGCCTTTAGGCTACAACAGCATCCTCTCCCAGACATGGATTTGTTTGCATCTCTGCCTCAATTCTACCACAGCAACCTCTCCATGACATGGATTTGTTTGCATGAAAATTAACATTGTACTGGCAAACAGGTTTGGCACAATTGGACAAGTTGCAAATGTCTTGTTATGAACAGATATAGGAGTGTAAAATTACTTTTTTTTAGAACCATCCAGTTATAAATTATGTAATATTACTTATACACCACAAAACTTCAAAGTTTCCACTATACAAACTGTCAAATCAGTTATGCAGGCAGATTAGATAACCAGGTGTATATGCTGTAGTAGTTCTGAAATTAATAATCAAGTCTCTTTTACCCAAAATAACAGAATAGAGATCCAACATATTCAACTTTTGCAACATAAGGATGATGGTGTGTACATGACAATGAGCCCACAGCCATCAGAGTGACAGTGACATGTCAGGAAATATCAGTAGATATCTAATATCATGTCAGTCAATTTTAATTGAGTCATTTAAAGCATTTAACAATGAGAGCAGACAGTAAAATAGTTTTGTCCAGTCAAAAACTGTGCTTGCTAATGTCATTTTGGTATAAGTTTAAAATTATCAAATTTTGAAGATAATTATGCAATTATTACAAGCACTATTCAAAAATTAAATCAAAACAATATCTGAAAATAACAAATAAGACAAATCCTATTTTAATTTTGTAAATAATATAATTCTTTATTAATCGATATTTGCATGTGCCTAAAGAAAAAACCAATCTTAAAATCGGTGAAAATTTGATGCAAAAAATCAAATTACGTTTTTTACATTTACATCTGAATCCCTTTTGCATCTTGAATGTGCTGTAAAACATGCATGATATCCAAGTTTGTCTTTTATATTTCAGAAATCATTTGAAAGACAGTTTGCATGCATGGTTGCAGTCCTAATTGCCTATTTTTGGTGGCAATACTCTGGGTTAGTGTTGCTTACTACCTGTACACACCCTTTCCAGAAACTGCAAATAAACCATGGAAACAGTCACGGATAACAGCTGTATTCAAATTATTTGGTATCCTTGTAAGTGATTAATGTTTTTTTGCCAGTGTGAATCACATCATTCATGGACATATACATACATACATACATACATACATACATACATACATACATACATACATACATACATACATACATACATACATACATACATACATACATACATACATACATACATACATACATACATACATACATACATACATACATACATACATTGTTATGAGTCAATGCTCATAAAATAAGTAACAGGATAAATCAAATGACAATAAGCTTTGTAAAATTACCAAATATATTTATGTCCAAAAAAAGAACTTATGGTATTGCCAATTAAGTCACAAAATGATCCAAGAATTACAGACACAAGTCCTTGTAATTTAAAATCCTGAATAAATTTCAGTAAAAGTCCAGAAAAAGTCCTAAAACTGAAGCTGATGATGTGTCAAGTCTTTTGTTGAATCTCAGGCAACTGGGACTGCAACAATTTTCCATTAGGTAATGTTTGTTTGAGCAAATGCTAATTGTGACCTAAGGTCAAGTAGAGAACTATATAATCGTGTGAATGTGAGGACTTGCTCATTCATGCCTTAACATGTTTAACTTATATTATATGTTGGGACCAGTTGCATGAGCTGGAATCATTTTCTTCAAATTATTGAATTCAAGTGATAATTTTCTCTGGAAATACAAATTATTGAATTCAAGTGATAATTTTCTCTGGAAATACAAATTATTGAATTCAAGTGATAATTTTCTCTGGAAATACAAATTATTGAATTCAAGTAATAATTTTCTCTGGAAATACAAAAGTGTTCTGATACAAATCTTAGATACAGACATTCACTGGAATTTATAGTATAGTCAAACCTGGAAGACAAAATGTAAATAAACTTCTTGATAATAAAAGTAAAGTTCATAAAATATATGAGATAAAATAAACTGATATGATGTGCAAGGAAACCAGCAGTGTGGAAACTGAAAAGTCTTCAGCATTGTCATTGGACTTTGCATCAGTTAAACGTTACATGAATGCCAGTATGTTACTAGAACCATGATATTTTTGCAGCAATTGACTCATTTAGCAACCTGCTGGATATTTTCTGGTTTGTCAAACAATTTCTGTTGTACCTTTATTTCTGGGACTGATTCACGGTGTCTTAAAATGAATCGATTTTGTAACATGTATAAAATAAATAAAAATATAAATCAATAAGATAAAGCCTTTCTTTTATTGGCAGCCTAGTGAAATTGTTGATTCTTTTTCTAGTATCACAATTTTTTTGTCAACTACCAGAAAAATCAATATTTTTATTATATCCCCATTTCTCTACTCTGTGTGAATAATGTTGTCTGTTCTTTTTTTTTACTTTATTTTTTTCTTCTCTTTTACTTCCAGAGTTCAATTGGTGAGACCTTGAAAATAGATTCAGCTACAAATATCAGCAGAAAACTTATGTCAGGAATCGGGACAAGTATCTATGCAGGAAATCCTAATGTACAAGTAAGTCTTTTAAATTCACAGAATATTAAATATGATGGCTAAAACCAGAAACAATCATGACAATTATTGTTTTATCTGGTTTACACAACAATTGTAAACGTTTTAAAAAAAGTTTTTTTTATCAAGATGTATTGAATTCAATTTCAATAGAATGTATGTGCAGCGCTTTACCTTCAAAGCATAAAACACAGAAATGTATAGAATATTTAAATCTTTTACCAACATGATTGTTACGACAATTATTTCTTCTCCTTGTAAAGTGTCATAGTATTATAATCATCACGGTGCCTCTTTCATTGTCATCCTTATTTTACTGGAAACAGAAGTTTATTTTTGTAAGTCAAACATCATATCAAACAAATTGATCTGAAAATATTTAGCAATGTTTGATATCTTTTTTGTTTCATCACTTAAACATGTGTCACGTAGTTGAGTATTTTAAATTTCAGTGCTTAATATATTTGCTTTTTAAAAAAATTGGCCATCAAATGGAACCAAAGCATGTTCATTGATATCAAAATGCACACAGAGATGAATAGAACAACGATTTAATATTTTATAACACATAGGTAGAAAAGCTGATATTTGTTGGAGTGGACGTTGTATTATGTAGACCAACAACCAAACTGGGAAAATTGCCTGGCTTAGTGTATTTCCATGGCGGTGGCTGGGTTTTCCTTAATGCAGGTTTGTATCAGATATAGAATGTTTGCTCTTATGTAAAGCTGTAACATTTGCACATACTTAATCTTAGCCGATGTACATGGCTATGCATGTCTATTGCTTTTGTACCAATTACATAAACCGATATGTCACAGAATGAAACAATATCAGTCTAATGTTAAAGACGCTTTCCCTAAAAATGCCTTTAACAAACTAATGTCTTACAAATTTACCAATATCATGAGCAGAGGAAAAAGGAAAAAGACATACAGCAAATGAAACAATCTCAAGTTGCAGGGCCAGATTGAGGGGGCAGGTTCATTGGTTTCCAGAAAAGCCATGTAAGGATGAAAGTAAAAACATAAACATACAAATGTACAGTCACTTGGCGCTAGATATTTAACCATTGTTTTATTTATTGGGTATTATGCACACTCTGAACAAAGAGACACAATATGCTTTGAATGAATAGACACAATAGACTCTGAATAAATAAACACAATAGACTTTGAATAAATAGACACTGTAGTCTTTGAATAAATAAAGACAATAGACTTTGAATCAATAGACACTGTAGACTTTGAATAAATAAAGACAATAGACTTTGAATAAATAGGCACAATAAACTTTGAATAAATAGACACAATAGACTTTGAATGAATAGACACAATAGACTTTACTTTGGTGCCCTTTTGGGAAAGGTCAGAGCCTTTTTGAAATTTGGGAAAAACTAAGCATTCTCTCTCTCTTACTTGACCTAATGTGGCCCAGCGTTGAGCTTCAAGTTTCATATCTGTTCAGTTAAACAGCATTGTCTTGGTCATTGTATACCATGTCTACTTAAAGAACTTTTGGTAAATGTTACAGCCTTATTTTTATGATAGCATATATGAATTGTATTTGTTAACTACTACTGCCACAATTTAACACATTTTTAAAAATATTTCTACAGAAGTATGACTGCACTTTGTTTCAAACTCTAAGAAAGTTTGTTGATTCTTTCAGCTGCAGTGGCAAAACTGAGCACATACAGTATGATTTATCTATTGCTTTTAAACCATGAACCAAACCTAACACAATTAGAGAGTACATAGTTTCAACCAAGTCTATATATATATGTTCCATTTCAGAAATTATTGGTCTATGAAGTGGCAGGTCATATTAATTTTTATTCAAAATACTCTATCATAATTACATTTTCATTCTCAGTTTAGTTTGGGAGATATTGTTCAAGCTGGGTTAATTTTTAATTTTAATTTGAATACCTTTGCATACCTTGTTATTAACAGATTCTTACCGACCCTTTACCGAAGCTCTGTGTGAATCAACTGAAGCCGTAGTGGCCTCTGTTGAGTAAGTATATAATCCTGACTGTCCATCTAGATTCCCCTCCAGTCATCAAGACAATAATGGTCTAGCGATGAATTATCCAAAACCCATAAAATATCTTTTCACAATAAAGATAATTTAAGCAAGGCTAAGACCAAACTACAGGATATTCATGTTAGAGTAAAAAGCTACAACCAGGTGACTTTTCCTCAGTATGTTTGTTTGAATGGTTAACTTTTCTTGGGTTTTATGCAGTTCTTGGTTTCAAAATTTGTTCGGAAGAGTTAGCCATTCTAGAAATTTTATACAATTCTTGGTTTCTGCTAGTTTGCAACAGTCAAAAGTTCAAAGACTTTTATGACATTTTTAATTTTGGAACTTTGTGTTACCATCTGACCATAATGCGCTGAGGTGTTGCTAAAGCTGATAGATACATCATCATCATTGTCATTTTATATCTTGATGTAGAAGATTATAGGATAAAATAGTTAAGTGTGATACATCACCTGATCACAACAACAAATCCTTCATAACATTTTATATATAACAAACACTTGTATACAAATAATGAAAGACGTAAAGTTATACAATCTGATCTCATGAGGAGAAAGCAAATGACAGAAAAATTTTTATACATGTAAAGATGTAATTAGATTATCATGCAACAGTTTGTCTGTTCTAAGCATGATGAATATTAGCCTATACATATCATGTGATTCTGGAAGCTCCTAAGTAACCCATTTCTCTTTTTTTATATTTATAACCTTTTATCTACCTAGCTATTTATAGATTACCTGGCCATGGTTCTAAAGTTGGCAGTATGTTGATAAGTAACTGCCATTTAAAGTTTATCTAAAAATTAACTTTGACCATATTTGGTCCAGAGCATTCTGGCTTAAAAAAACTATCAATTTAAAGAACTTTTTGCTTTAAAAACTGCTAACCATAATTTGATTAATCTTAACAGAAAGCATCCTGGCATTGTGGTCTGTCTTTACATAAAGCATCCTGGCAATGTGGTCTTTCACATTTTTACAAATGATGCCGGTGAAAATATTGCCATCCCTAATTAAAGATTACTAATTCTCATAAACATCTTGATGCAAATGACGTCTGTCTGTTATCACAAATATGACAACTGTTGTGATATATAGAAAAGCATTCAGGAAAAATTAACTGAATTTGATGCCACTTTGCAAAAATTGTACAAAAGGCTGTCTGACAAATAAAGCCAATTACCACTAAAGTTAAGGCAAAAACAAAAACTACGGAATTTAACCATGTCTTAGTGGTCTTACAGTATTGGACAAAAGATGCTCACTTGTCATAAGATATGACTGAACATATAAAAATCAGAGAAATATTTAAACAGTTGTTTTCATAGTGTTTGCAATCATTAATCAGTAGTGGAAAAGATAATGTAAATGTGTCAGTGCATACTTATATAAATATGAAGGCTAACTGTTCATCAGCACAATCTAGAGTATATGATGCCTAATAAAAATTAGGTTCTTAAATGGTTGTAACAAAAACATAAAAAAACTAGGAAGATCAAACCTAATGAAAATGTATTAAAAGGCAAAAACTATAAAATACTTAAAACATGTAAGTGTATATACATTCATTTATACATACATAGTCAAACGATGTCTCAGGAAGAGAATTATCCCCTTAAAATAAAAATATATGTACATCTTTGAAAAGCAGCCATGAGAAATTGCAATGAATCTGTATGTACTTACATGTTATCTGCAGGTAGCATTGAGGATGAGGCATAACCCTTATATACTTATATCATGGATAAAGTGGAAAATGGCAGAAAAATTATTTTTATTAAAATTAATTATTATTAGTTTAAAATAAAAGCTTTTATGTACTGGAGTCAGAATTACGTCTCAGATAATTTATATATACAGAATACTTTTTCACACATACCACTCCAGTGACCTAGTGGTTAGAGCATCTGCCTCGGATGCAGGAGGTCATGGGTTTCATCACCGGCTGAGTCATACCAGTGACTTACAAAAATGGTACTAAGAGCTGTCTTGCTTGGCTCTCAGCATTAGGAGGTTAGTGTTAGGAATGTTCGGCCTGGTATGAGGATAATGTGACATAGTGGAACATTATACTAGATGTCTGTAGCATGATGCCTCTTTGCTAGACATTAATATAAACTGCCACACTGCAGACATCAAAGTTATATGACTGAAAATTATTTAAAGGTACGTTAAAAATCTAAATCATATGCTCGCAAACACTTTTTTACAGAAAATGCCAATCAACAACATTAATTATTTACTATACATTTTGTAAATATGTTGATTTAATTGTGACATAGATAAGCCAATTATTTCATCAGTGTTTATATATTATGTCAAGACATGTACATTGTGCTTGCAATTACTCGGAGATTGCTTATAGGTATCAATTGTGATTTTTAAAAGAGCACATGAATTATTTTAAATTTTTCCAGTTTATTCAAAATATTGCTGATAAATTCTTTGTAAAATCTTAGATTGAAAACATTTAAATGTATCATACAAGAAAAAAAAATCCTATTCATTTTCCTTAAAATTATCAAGTTCTGTTTTTCTGCTAAAACTGATTTATAAATATTCCAATTTATTGCAAAGACTAACTTATCAGTATTCTAGAAAAATATTTTTGCAAATTTCTTTTGTAACTCGTGATATTTTTTCTTCTGAGCATACTATAAATGGGTGTATAAATGGGTGTTGTATAAAAGGTATTGTATAAAGGGTATTGTATAAAGGGTGTTGTATAATGGGTGTTGTATAAAGGGTGTTGTGCATTTGAATCAATGTTGATAACAAATTTATTTCTGTGCATTATGATAACATTTTAAAGTCCCCACATTCACATTTACACAACATTTTTGTGACAGAAATCAAGCATGTATTACATTTCACCCAATCTTTGATACTTTCACCAAACATTTATTACAAAACCAAATTTGGTTTATGAGCCATATTCATTTCCAAAATGTTTTAAACATTTCTTTCTCAACCCAATGTGTGTAACTTGTACTGCATAAAATGTTGCATATATCAAATTTTTATCTTAATCCCATATGTTTATTAATCTATCAATCTGTCTATCAAATTTTTGTGTCTCAACCCAATATGTTTAACTACACAAATCTATCAATCTACCTATCAAGTTTTTATCTCAAAAAACCCAATATGTTTAACTACACAAATCTGTCAATCTGTCTATCAAATTTTTATCTCAACCTGATATGTTTAACTACACAAATCTGTCAATCTGTCTATCAAGTTTTTATCTCAACCTGATATGTTTAATTACACAAATCTGTCAATCTGTCTATCAAGTTTTTATCTCAACCTGATATGTTTAACTACACAAATCTGTCAATTTGTCTATCAAGTTTATTTCTTAACCCATTGTTTCTAGCTTCTACTATGTAAAATGGTACATCAATACTTTTATTTCTAAACTGAATGTTTTAGCTTTTGCTGTGTAAAACGAGGTATATTTTTTTATTTCCAAATGCAACTCTTTTTCACTTCTATAAGAAATGTGAAATAAATAATCTAATGTGTATATGTTATTTCACAACCCAGTATTTCTAATTAACACTAGCTGTTCCATTTTTAATACATTTTTTGCTGTGACTCTGTTCTACGGTTTTTCACTTCCTGAAAAGACTTTATGAGAATCTTATTTAGGCATGTATTCCATCTTTTAAAAGACTTTATGTTCCCAAAATAGTGTTTAATATATTTGCAATGAAAGTCACTGAAGTGTTTTTTTGCCCACATTGGAAATGTTATGATCCTCATCCTGGTTAAATTCAATGTATATGAGAATATTATTATTATTATTATTATTATTATTATTATTATTATTATTATTATTATTATTCAGATATCGCCTAGCTCCAGAAAATGTTTATCGAGCTGCTTTTGATGATTGCGTTAAAAATACAGTATTTTTCCTCCGAAATGCTGAGAAGTATAATGTTGACATGAACAAAATAGGCATTGCTGGTTTGTATGTATAAATAGCCATTGCAAGTTTGTATGTATACATAGTCATTGCAGGTTTGTAGTGTCCAAACAGCTGTATATCCAATATTCAATTTGTAATGTGGAACCACATATAAATTTCTTGTGGTACAATGGAATTGTTTAACTTGAATACAGATCATAAGAAATGTTGATAATGTTTTTAGAAAATCTAGACCTGCAAATGCTGAGATGTTGTGAAGGAGATTCAGTTTTATTTGAGGTGTGTGGATTATGTCTATAACTTGAATATTCCAATTGCTTTTCATAGAGTTTGTTAATTTAATATGCATGATTTAAAGTCTTGGAAAAATGTTAGCAGTGGATTAGCCATGCTGTTTGAATTATCTGTTCTGCTGTTCCAGGTGCCTCACCTTTTGTTTCTAAATTGAATATGTGCCTGCATTGTTAGGATTATTACACCATTAATACCAAAAGCTTATTTTCAGCTCTTAGTGGAAAATATATGATTCTGTCAAGTATATATGTATATCTTAAGTATCATTTCTTCTGATAGTTACATTCATGTTTTGTTTTCAGGTGACAGTGTTGGAGGTAACCTTGCTATGGCTGTTGCATTAAAACTGAGTGATGATCCTAATCTCTCAGCTTTGCCTCACCTAGCCGTACAAGGACTGATCTACCCACCTTTTCAGTTCTTCAACTTTCGTCTCCCTTCCTACATTGAATATGGGTAAGGTCCATGTCTTCTCACCTCTAAGCTTATGGCATTTTTCATGTTAAGCTATATGTTGGGCAACACTACATATATTCCTCACCTTCTTACAAACAATCATACATCTCCTAGTCTCAAACAATCTGAGTACTCCTGTTATGTCAGCCACGAACTCCTTCCAAAGGAGTTCCAGTCAATACTTGGCAAACATGAAGTAAGGTTAGATTTTGGAGATGAGATTGTGTCCGCTGAAATTGAAGACATTCTTTTGGATCCCTACTTTGCTCCTCTAATAGCAGCAGATGCTGAAATGAAGAAACTTCCACCTGCATGCATTGTATCAGCTGAAATTGATCCCTTACGTGATGATAGCTTCTTGGCTGCTAAGCGAATGGCCATAAATTGAATATGGGTAAGACATGATCATTATCCTGGTTATGAACATGGGTTTATTGGCCAAATTGGATTCTATGAACAGTCTTTACCTGCAGTTAAATCATTTAGTAAATGCTTACTAGACAAAATGAATAAGTGAAGGTTAAGAACAGGGATAGTTTTATGATTTTGTTTCAGTACTGTTGATAAGTTACTATGAGAATAATTTTTTTGCATTTTTTATTTATATTGTTTGTTGACTCTTTCCCTCCATGATTATAATTTATATATGTTTCATTTTGTATCATTTAGTCCAAAATCACGCTCATGGTGTACCTAACTATTGTCTTCTAGTTTGTAAACAACATTATACATTCATATTGTTTTGGGTCGATTTAATTATTTAAATTATTCCTTACAATTACAAAGTTAAGGAATACTTTTTGGACTAAATCAATAATTTGGGATTTAATCAATTGATTCAGGTACATTTTGGATGTTACTTTTGTACTAAATTGAGAGACTTAACACATTATCACATGCAAGAATATAAGAATTCCAATATAAAGTTAGTATTGGACCATTTTTGGAACACTACTGGATTTCATTTGAAACTCATTTCATTTGTACTTGTGAGTAAACTTTTAGGACAGTTTGAGATTTAATTCACAATAATTTAACTATCCTTTAAACCTTCACTTTGCATCCATAGAAATAAATTATATATTGAATTTTACAAGATTTGTTTTGTTTTTGCTCTTTTCTCTTAGTTACACCATGGACTCATAACAATATATGTGTCTCTCATTGACAGAAAAAAGTAGAGAGCCCTTAATTTGATTGAATGACAGCTTACAAACATGTCTGATAATATGACCATATCTACTTGTAATTTATTTCTATAATTATAATTCTGTTTATTACTAATATAAATATCAACATTTGAATGATACTAGAACATCTTTATATTACCTTGTGAACCAGTTAGCATGAGACAAGAACTTCATGTTTACCAGGGACTTTTTGACTGGAAGTTTTCCAATCAACTATTGCATTAGTTTTAAACATGCTTTAAAACTGTTGTAGTGAAACTATCATTGATTGATTCATTCATCTAATAATTTTTGCAGTCATTGCTGCTTTAAAAATATTATGCTTATTCATATAAAAACCTTGTTTGTTACAATGATTCCAATTCGCATGCAACAGCTGAATATACTGTTTTGGTTCCAAATATTATTTTTATGAGTTTGCAATCATTTAATTTGTATAAGTAAACCATGCCCTGAATGCTGCTGTGAACAAATTATTACAGGTCATACCCTTTCTTGTTCTTCATCTTACTTCAGTACAAATGTTATTATCTGAAAAATATGATACAGTGTAAAAGGAGGATGAAATCAGTTTAGATACTATCCAACACCTGTGATAAGATTACTACCCAACACCTGTGATTTGATTTCTATCTAACACCCGTGATTTGATTATAATCCAACACCTGTGATTTGATTTCTATCCATCACCATTGATTTGATTACTATCCAACACCCGTGATTTGATTATAATCCAACACCTGTGATTTGATTTCTATCCAACACCCGTGATTTGATTACTATACAACACCCGTGATTTGATTACTATCCAACACCCAGTGGTTTGATTATAATCCAACATGCACCAAAATATGCAGCATCCCCCTTTTGATTACAATGCAACACACAAATTCTGCTATCTACTAACTGCCTTTTGATATAATGTCCATAACCCCCCATCCTTACTATTCAATGAAAATTATAGGAGTGTTTATACACATGTAATACATATACTATTACAAAAGGGCAGGAGTGCTTCTAGACACATTATGCCTACTTACATATATTTGGGATGTTATAGGATCTATAGAAAAAATTAATATTAAGATTTTTAGATATACAATCAAATACACACCTTATGTTTGTTACAATTCAACACACAGACACAAACTCACAGAAGCAAAATAATATCCAGCAACCTCTTTACAATTAGTGTCTCACACCCCATCCATATTATCCAAAAGGCATTATTTATTGACTCAGAATGTCACAATTCGACAAAAAGGATTGATATAATAAAGAAGGAGGTATTGACACAAAAAAATCCTATCAAAAACCAACATTTTCATTGTTATCCAGCACCACTGCTTTGATTACAATCCAGCACACACCAAGGTATCCTGCACACCTTTTGGTTACAATATTGCACACATCCTACTATCCAGAAGTGGTTCTCTGACTTCAAATTCTCAACCTAAAATCAGACAAGAAAGGTTTCATTTAAAAGTGGGATATGAAATAATACTAATATAATATATAACATTTACTTGTTACTCCTGTCCAGCACATGTTTTTGTATTGCCTTCCAGTGCACACATACCCCTGGCAATGCTATATTCAATTTTTTAAATTAAAATTCAACATACATCTGAATTCAAGCACCCACTATTGATTATGAGTAAACACATTTGCCATACAAATTCAGCAGCCACTTTTGATAAACAATCCAAGACAATCATATGTGGATCAACACCTAGTTTTTAAGTATAGTCCAGCACACACATCCTAATATCAGGCATCTGTTTGTAAATTACAATCCAATACACACATGACTATCCAGCAATAGTATTTTGATAGTAAATCCTAATATCCTGAACCCACCTTTTATATACATTCCCACACACATCAGACTATCCAGCACTACAAATTTTTTTATCTCAATCTACCGAAGGCTATTGTACTCGTGTTACCATTTTGAATCTCAAAGAAAATTTCACTAAACTGAGAATGAAAATGTAATTATGATAGAGTATTTTGTTTTTGCTTTCTTCTTGTAAGATATCTATACATATTTCTATAAAATTTACAATCTTCAAGTGATTCAAGTGTGCCTTTTAATCTGAACTGCCATTGAAATCTTAATGCTTTAGTAGTAGATGAAAATAAGAATCCGAGCTCAACAACCCCCTCCAGACCACCAAACAAATACAAAATACCTAGGTAACGTAATAGAAAACCTATTGCAATCAATAATTGCGTTAAGAATCCGAGCTCAACAAATACAAAATACCTAGGTAACGTAATAGAACACCTGTTGCAATCAATAATTGCGCTAAGAATCCGAGCTCAACAACCTCTCTAGACCTCCAAACAAATACAATAGAACACCTGTTGCAAAATACCTAGGTAACAGGTAAAATTTAATTACGTGATTTGCTAGAATAAGCAAAATGATGTGTCGGACTTACCCGGCTGTATAAAATATGGACTGATGCATCCGGAGATGGAAAATTTCCAGGAGGGTTAGCAGGTACTCAAGCGGGTCAAAATTTAACAAAAAAAATAAATAGCATCAACGAAAAGTTAAAAGAAAAACGGCAAACGTGTAAAAGTTTACAGACCAAGCATGATGAAATAACCAGCAAAGCTCTCAAAATGAAAAATGAACTAGATGTACGGCAAGAACTGATCAACAAACTGACGTGTGAGATACAACGGCGAGATCATGTCGTACAACTGTACGAAAAAGCAGTAAATGAAGTTCGCGACGTTGAAGAGACCATTGCCAGGTTAAATACCACCATCGAAGATAATAAAATAATCATAGATGATTTAACATCAACGATAAATGAACAACATGAAGAAATCAGCCGACTTGAAAGAATCAGCGCAGACAACAAAGTTGTCATGGAAACGCTAGCGTGGGAATCGTTAACGATTCCACCAAAGAAGAAATCTGTTGAACAAATACTTACTGAGGCGTTACTGAAACCTAAAGATCACTCGTAAAACCACTAGTGGTTTCAATTGCTTGGAGAACCTTTGGTTCAAATTCTCAATCATCAGTGATTTTCAATGTTTTGTTGATCAGTTCGTTATACGCGTACGGGTAATATTCACCATCTGGTTCACTTTTGATAAATTTTTTGTGAGTTTTGCGAAAATTATTGTTTAATGCTGCTTTTCTCGTTATGCTGTACAAGTAAGGATAATATTCTCCATCTGGTTCACTTTTGATGAGTGATTTATTGGCGTTGATGTAGTGGTTGAGCAGATCTCTTTCTCTTTTGATAAATTTATCAGGGAGATCTATTACGTCAATATCATCTACTGGTATATACCCTGGAGAAGTATATAATTGCATAAGATTTTCAGCATGTTTCATCTGAACTTCTCGGAGGATTTCATGGAGATCACTTGAAAATTCGGTCATTATATAATATAAAAAAAATTTATATATCTAATTGATTTTATGTTATATCATACTTCTTTTGATAGTCTTTCTCATATTTGCTGATCCTCATGGGTATAATATCTGTTAACATGTTGTCAATAATACGAAATTCACGTATTAAATCGTCCATACTATATTTTACTCCTCGTAGGTAAGATCTTATTTGATCAAGTAGTTTTTTGTAAGTTATAATTGATGTTAAGCAGCCGTGCTTTTTTATCAAAATTTTAGGTTCAACTTTTTTACAAGCTGCTGTAAGAGAAACACCAACACCGGATATGATTAACAAAAACGGGTTTAATGATATACCACTTGAAATTATGCCAGAACTAGTCATTAACAAGGGTAGATATGATATTACTCGAAGGATCTTGTTATAATATTTGTAGCATTTTTTTACGCACCAAAGTTTTTTATGATAATATTTGTAGTATTGTATTAGTGCGTCAACATCCTGTCCTGGAATATCTTTTGAAATATGATTGAAATCAACTATACTTTTTTTCATTATAATATTTGTTCACATAATCTCAGGCTTGATTAAGTAACTAGTTGAGGTGTTTCAGCCACAAATTCCAGACAATACCAATATGACGCAGCAGTTAATTTTTTGTCATCTGCTATTAGCATAAAAGTTTCTTCAACATCTTTGTTTAACACAATAGACACGGTTCCAGAGAAATTATCAGTCGAGTGACGCCATGGAAATAATGTAAATATATTAAACTTTGCACTGCTAAACACGGACAATCTATACACACCAGTGACCTCTGCAGTATGTTTGAGAGTGTTATTTTGCGGCGACCAAGTAGACATTCCAGAAGCAACAGTATAGACAATATTTTTAATCTGCTTGTGAGGAATTTTAATCATACTTGTTTTCTCAACAATACTAGGAATTCCACTAATAATATCGTTGAGTTTTGTGTTAATATTATCGAGTGTAATATCAACAGATGGCGGACTTCCAAAAAATTCGTTATTGGTTTTGTTTATGTTTCTACGAAAATTTAAAAACGTGGTGATGTGATTAGTAAAATCAGTTTTGAACTTGGTGATTTCATTGTTGATATCATCAACATATTTCTTTGTTACAGCATCAAAATCAGATTCTGGTGTTCTAAGATTATTGATGCCATTATTGTTCATGTTGAGAAATGCATGCATTATACCGCCATGCACCGACACGTACTTTGATTCCTGATCATCAACATATTTCTTAGTAGCAGCGTCATTATCCTCAGTTGGGTTTCCAAGGTATGTGATCTTGTTCTGGTTCATAACAATGTTTCCCGTAAATAAATCACCTGCTTTTCTAACATAATCGTTAACTGACCTACCCGAATCTTCTATCTTACCTTGATTATTAAAAGTAACAATATTATTAGCAACTGCAGTAGGATTTCGTACTAGTACATCTGATAGTTGTACATTACTCGTCTTTAATCGTCCTTGTTTGTCCTGGAAAACTACAACTTCATTTGGATCTACACTTGCAACGTTTAACAAATTGTTGATTTCATTTTTGAGCTTATCAAGAGTCGCATACTTGGATAAGTCACCCTGGTAACCTTCTGTTAATAAATCTACTGCTAATGTTCCAAATTTTGTATAGTAGCTCATTATACATACCGTTCTATACAAAATTGTTGGTTTAATATAACATAAAATTATACGATGGCGAAGATAATAAACTTTGACACCGAGCGATTGGTGAAGCATAAACATAGCAATGAACTTCCAGACTGTCATTATCTTATTGTTGGGCGAACTGGATCTGGTAAAACAAATTTGTTATTAAATCTTTTACTCAATAATAACTTTAACTATGATAAGGTGTATATTTACACCATCAACCCCCAACAAGACAAATACAAATTATTAAACGAGTATAATGATAAACTTCGTGATGACCTTGGCATTGGTGATGATATATTTTTGATAAAACAACCAGAAGAACTCGTTCCAGTGAATGAACTCGATTCGTCAGAGCATAAGATAATCGTCTTTGATGATATTCCGCTAAACAATGAGGAAATGAACAAGATTAGATCATATTTTTCACTATCACGTAATAAAAGATGCAATTCTGTTTATCTTGCCCAAGGTTTTTATAATGTTGATAGGTTTATTAGGCGAAATACGGGTTGTTTCATATTATTTCCCGGACTAGATAATGTGGATGTGAGAAATATTGCAAACGAACAATGTGGTGATGTTACAAAAGATAAATTTATCGAATTATATCATCGAGCAACTAAAGATCGATATAGTTTCTTTTTATTTGACAAGCTAGCGCGTGATCCAACCAAGATGTTTCGTTGTTGCCTTGAGACGTTTCTATGATATAATTTTGTAAAGCGTATAAAAATAATGGACAAACATCAACAGAAAATCGAATTACTAAAAAATTTTCTCGAAACTCGTGCGGCTTTTAAGAAAAAGGTGGAAGAAGCTCGACGTGGACAAGTTCAAGCAGAAGAAGAAAGAACCAAATTTTTCAAACCTGTTACTGAGGCAATGCTTGGCAAGCAGCCAGAAATACCAACATTGTCTCCGGAAGAACTAGCAAAAATAAAAGAAAAAGGTTTGTTAGGTTTACTAGGAGAAAGATCGAAAGAAGAAAATAAAAAAATTGCAGAAGAACTTGTAAGAGACATTGTTGATCCTATTGCACGACAGGTTGAATTTGATAGATTAATAAACAACCCTCTTGCACTTCAGCAAGCTATAACAACAAAGGCTGTTAATCCCGACGAGTTAAGGAGGTTAATAGAAAAAGTGTCAGAACAAACTGAGGAATTAGCTGAGAAACAAAAAACGTTACAAGAAAGTATGATAAAAATAATGCCTCTTGAGGATACTATCATATTTTACAGAAGACAAGCTAGGTCTAAAATAGAATATGTTGAGTATAACGAGTTTATGGAAAAATATGATATCACTGATATTAATAGTATTCGAGATTGGCCAAAAGAAAACTATGATAATTTGATAGAAAAATTAAGAGAAATTATAAAAGATGGCTCACATGCTGATGAAGAAATTAAAGATCAAAAAGATATTAAAGATATTTTAGTATTATTAGATCAGATAAGAGATGGAATTATAGCTGAAATTTTTCTTAAAACATCAATACAATATCGAAATAAACCAGGAGGTTATAAGAAAGGTTGGAATTTTAAAAGATTGTTTGATAAATACGAAGATGTTCGAGATAAAAGATTACCGGAAAAAAAAGGAGGTGGAGTTAAAGTTTTTACATCAAACGCAGACATAGTCGATCGGCTAATGCTGTTGATATCCTCTAAAGAAGCTGGTAATGAAAGTGTAGAGATTGATAACGAAATTATTGATATACTTGATCATCTAAGATCGAGTGGATTACTAACATCATCCGAGTACGAAATTTTACACCGCGATCTTATCTAAAATATTAGTATAATGCAAACAACATTATTGCTTGATTCATCACAAATAACAGGAAACAGCGCGAATTTTACAGTAAATTACAACCCACCAATAGAACTAGATCCTGCAAAACAGTATGAGATTGGATTAATTTCTTGTACTTGTTGGAACGCCATGCCGAATATTAAAACTGGGATTAATGATGAAATTTTAATCGTTAATGTTAAACAATCTCCAACATCACAAAAAGAGTTTATTGATATACAATACAAACTACAGATTCCACAAGGAGCTTATAACATTACTGATCTAAACAGAACAATAAAAGAGCTTCTAACAAAAGCTGGTGGGAATGCTGATAATTTCGAATTAGCGGCGAATTATAACACCTTACGAGCTAGGATAACAGTGAAAAGAAATATGAAAGTCATCTTTGAAGAAAGAAGTTTTGGAAAGATGTTAGGTTTTACTAGAGTTTTATACTATACCACCGGTGAAGATAAATCTTTGACATTTGATGGAGAACTACCAGTAGATATTACAGAAGTAAATACAATACTCATCAATTGCTCTATCGCATCTGGATCTTATACGTCAAAAGGCAACCGCGGGCAAACGATCTACAGTTTCTCACCAGAAGTCCCACCAGGTTCTCTCATGCAAATCAATCCCCGACAGATTATCTACTATCCAATAACACCTGAGAATCAAATTACAAGCATTACAATGCAACTCACAGACCAATCTGGACGACAAATAGACGTGAACAACGAGATAGTCACGTATTACTTACACCTACGCACTGCCTAGGAATGTGATTTTGTGTACATAATTTTATAAAATGAGACGAAGAAAAGTTTATCGAAGAAAAATCGTAGGTGGATTTTTTGGAAATATATTTACAACAATTGCAGAGAATATTCCAGGAATCGCGCGTAAAGTAGCGCCCATTGCACTTGACGCCGGTAAAGCTTTCGCTACAGGGGCGGCATCTTCAGCAGGCACTGCAGTAGGGCAAAAGATTGCTGATAAGATTAAAGGACCTTCAACAACACCTACGGTGTCTGAAATAAAACGAGTAATATCAGATATTGCGCCAACAGAAGAAACAAAACGAGCTATGATAGCTACAACAAAAAAATTATTGTCGCCGAGTGGTGAAGAAATAGTACGTAAACTTGTAAAGAAAACAAAACCGATGACCCCTGCTGCCTTTTAATTTTGTGTAACGATTATAAAATAAATGTCAGCTAAAAACTATCTCGACTTTGCAGAAGAAATTGATACTGACGATGCTGTAACAGAATTAGAGTATGTCGAGTATCTCGATGAGAACTCGAACGAACCGAATAAAACCGGAGTTAGAACTTTTAACACAAGAGACGAGGACGTGTTTCTACTACCCCATAAGGCAATGTTAGAAGTGCGTGGCCGAATATTAACTGCAGCAGGTGGTGATATTGCAGCTAATGTAGAAATCGCTCTCGTCAATAATGGTTGGAGCTTGTTTAAGAGTGCACGATACCAACTGGCCAATCAAACCGTAGAAGATATTTCAATGCATTTACCCATAGCGAGTACAATACTAAACATCGTTTCGTTTAGCGATGACTATTCCAGATCAATAGCCACAAACATGATGTGGTTCAAAGATACTGGACTAGGGACAACTGTGTCGAACGAGTTTATTTCAAGTGGTGTTATTATACATGGAGCTGATGCCGCTGCAGATGTTGTAATTGTAAGAAATTTTCTTATTGCTAATGCTAACAAATTTGGTATAGCCGCACCAGGTGCAGCTGCTGATGTAAACGCCACAAGAGCTTCACTTATTGCCGCTTGTCATAATCTTGGTATAACTCCACCAGATGCAGCCGCAGATGGTGTTGCGATGTTAAATTTAATAAAAGGTGTTATTAGTGCACGTAACATAAGATATAACGAGGGATTTACCAAACGAAAAGCATTTGCCGCAGAATCTCGCCAAATAACGATGATGCTTCCGTTAAGTACAATCTTTGGATTTTGCCGTGATTATAACAAAGTGTTTCGAGGAATAAAACATACGCTTATATTAGATCGAGCTGATCAAAACGATTGTATAATACACGCCGGTGGAGTGGCTGAGGGACAGTTTTCTATTACAAGATTAGCACTGTGGATGCCTCGGGTTGTCCCTTCATTAGCTAAAATGATGGAGCTCGAATCTTTACTAGCCACCTTTACAAAAAAGATACACTTCCAACAGAACAGGATTTATCAAACAGCCATTCCCAACGCGACTGATTACACGTGGCGTGTAACGACCACGCCCAGCGAACAACTACCGCGACACTTGTTCGTCGTATTTCAACGACAAGCACGTCGTAACAATCAGGAAATGAACAACTCCGTATTCGATAACCCAGACGTTAGACGAATATTTGTGAGAGTAAATTCCAAACAGTATCCCGAACGTGCAATCGAATGTAATTTTGCCGTAGACGCCACCAGAAACATCTCTCGGCCGTACATGTATCTTATGGAAGCAATGCAAAAATATCAGAACGCGGACAGTGGATCTCAAATATCAATAGAAGAGTTTCGATCGCTCTATCCCATCTTTTACTTCGACGTATCAAAACATTTGGAGCGTGTTGTGGGATCGACTGCAGATATTGAGGTCACGTGGACACTGGGCGCTGTGCCAGGTGAACAGTATAACGTATACGCGCTATTGGTTAGTGATCGATTTCTGACCATCGATTCAATCAAAGGAAGAATGACAGTACAAGTTTAATCTAACAACTTGGATATAACATTATGAAAACCAAATACACAACTCGAGAAATATACCTAACATCTGGTCAAGTTGAAAAATTATCAGCAGCTGTTGCTAAACGCAGCTCTGTTTCTTTGATGATCTCTCCGGAAACTTCAAATAAAATTGCAGTAAAAGTCATGCTAACGCAACAACAAATCAATAAACTCGATCGCAACAAACCTTTTGTGCTGAAATTATCTGTTTCTCAGGTAACTGCAATGTCAAAAGAAGGTGGATTTTTTGGACCAGCGTTATCAATAATAGCTAGCAAAGTTTTACCAGTACTTGGTACACTTGGACTTGCGGCTGCGTCAGGAGCAGTCTCTGGCGCAACGAAGAAAGCAGTCGAAGGTCGTGGTATCAAACAAATCTATCGTTAATTTTATGTAACAGTATAAAATAAAATGCCAACGAAAAAGTCGCCGAGAAAAACAAAATCATCGAAAAAAAAGACAACAACAAAACGCAAACAAACAAAACAAGGAGGAATTATTCCTTTCGCTCCACTTCTAGCGGGACTAGCGGGAAGTCTGCTGCCAAACTTACTAGGAATCGGACGCGGATTAACTCTACCAGGGACCAGACGTTATTGAGCAATTTTGACATCATTGAAAAATTGAAGGACGTTGTTGGATTTCGAGGAGTATTTTCCAAGGATGAACTCGATGACGTACCAACAGGCGGTTCTTGTGTTGTAAATATTGAAAACTTCAATGATGGCTCTGGCACCCACTGGGTTGCTGTCCACGATAACAATTATTTTGATTCGTTCGGACTTCCTCCAAGCGATCTCATAAAAAAATATATTTTTAAAAAATTTGATAAAATAAATTATTCGTCTAATCAACTACAGCCGATTGGAACATCAGCTTGTGGTTATTATTGTATCATGTTTGTCAGACAAATGCACCAGAGTAAAAGCTCTGGAAGTAAAAACTTTTTAAAGTTTATTTTACAATTTGATGAGCTTCCTTCTCATGCGAATGATAATATTGCAATCAATTTTATCTAAACTCCTTGATATAATAATGTCAACATACTGTCTCAAATGCAAAACTAAAACAGAGAACAAGGATGAGATGACGGAAAAAACGAAAAATAATAGAACGATGTTAAAAAGTATTTGTGCAATCTGTGGTAGAAAGAAAAGTATGTTTTTGAAAAAACAAGTAGGATCTAGCGTTGATAGAGTTATCTTGATCGACGATTAATCTTATGAAACAAAATAAAATAAAATGAAATGCAATTGTGATTGTGACAAAGATCTTTGCATAGAACAAGATAAAATCATTACGTACTGTCAACGTTGTAACAACAGAGAAATAATAGGGTTAGGTATAGATATACATAAAATTATTGGAAAATTACCAAAACCAAAAGGCGGTTGGACCTTGCCAGGTCATCGGTATACTGGTCCTTACAATCCGCTAGATCAACAACTAGATGAAAACGACAATCCATTGCCAGGACAAGAGCCTTATAATCAAGTGGATGCAATAGCAATGCGTCACGATATCTGTTATCGTGATCATGAAAACTCGAAAGCAGATTGTGATAAAGTAATGTTAGACGAATTACATGATATGGAGCCAACAAATCTACGAGAACGTTTTGATAGAAGATTTGTTCAGGGAATGATAGGAGCAAAATATAAACTCGGACTCGGAGAGTCTCGACTCGGAAAAGAATTATACGATGATCTTGCAGTCGAACTACACAGACCTAAAAAAAAAGTTTCCGAGACGCAAAGTTGTTGCAAACGCTGTAGATGATATCTGGGCAATAGATTTGGTAGATGTATCCAATCTGGCTCAGTTTAACGTTGGCGCTGATGGCGCTCCAAAGAAGTATTTGTTTAATGTCACAGATGTTTTCAGCAAATACGCTTTTAGTGTGCCAGTTTCAGATAAAACAGGAACGTCAATCACTGATGCGTTAAAACAAATAATAACGAGTACCGAAAGAAAGCCAAACAAAATCTGGACTGATCATGGAGCCGAGTTTTTTAACAAAAAGTTTGAACAGTTTCTAGAACAAAATAATATTAAAAAATACGTTACAGGAAACGAAGGCAAAAGCGTTGTTGTCGAGAGATTTAATCGCACGCTAAACGAAAAATTACATAAACATATGACAGCTAAAAACACCAACAGGTACATCGATGACCTTTCTCAAATCGTAGGCGAATATAATAACACGAAACATCGAACCATCAAAATGTCACCCAATGACGCTATCAAAAATCCAATATTAGCAAACGAAAACATGTACCGCAGACATAAATTTAAGGTCGGTGATAAAGTTAGAATCTCTTTGACTAAAAAGATATTTGAAAAAGGATTTACTCCAAACTGGAGCGAAGAAGTATTTGTTGTTGATAAAGTACTCTTAACAATACCTGTAACGTACGCGTTAAAAGATCTGGCAGGTGAGCCTATAGTAGGTAGTTTTTACGAACAAGAACTACAAAAAACTGAACAAGATGTTTTCGTTATCGAAAAAGTGATTAGGAAAAAAGGAGATAAAAGTTTAGTCAAATGGCGTGGGTATAGTGATAAATTTAACAGCTGGATTCCAACCCGGTCGATTTTATCGACTGTGAAATAATGCTATTATAAATTTCCTCATACTTTCGTTTGATAGATTTGCATTTTACTGGTTTACATAATGATATTAGATATTGTCTGCGATCGTCAGAGATCGTCATAAGATTAAAAATCTTGACAAATATGAAATCGAATTTGATATTTTTCTGTCGGTCTGGAATTTTGATGTTTAAAAAAGGTCTGATTAACTGCAAAAATACCTGCTGTTCGGTAACGGTAAAATTAAATTTTATAATTTTTTTAGCAATGTGATACTTGACATTATATTTTCCAGTGGTTGGTCTGCTATAATTAGATCTGTTAACGACGGTGACTATTTCACCATCATCAGATTCGTTGTTATATAAAATATCATCTTCGTTATAACCAACAGATTTGTCTATCATATCATTAGAGATTGTGGAGACCTTATCGCTGATATCACTAGTATCTTCTTCGTATAGTTGAACGAGTCGTTTCATCATATCCATATTATAATATACTTTTTATCTAATTTGTTGTTATAAGATGACTGACAAGGTAAAATATCACCAAAAAGTTAATATAATAAACTACCACGAACTGACCGAAGCGGTAAGAAAATGCTTGTCAGGTTATAGTTCATATTCCGTTGACGTTATTGTAATGCAAGGTGATTCTCATAAAATATTACTAACAGAAGCAGAAAAAAATAAAATTAATGAAAGTGCAGTAACGACGCTAAAATTTGATTGCGATGATATTATAGCATTTGCTCATCATTGTTTGACTAAAACCGAATTACAAAATATTATTAATCATCATATCTAAAAATAATACTAGCATCATATTTGTTTGAAAAAGCTGATTTTGTTGCTCCATCAGCTACAAATTTTACTGCTCTGGGATTTATATTATAATATTTCGCCGCAGCTGTAATTGATTTGAATTTGATCTCCTCATCCGTTTCAAGGTTTAACGAAATAACAGGTTTTATGGGGCATCTAAAATTAATACCACCACCTCGTCCTTTTCTCACATTTTCCTGTTGGGTCACTAGCTCCAGATTTTCCAATCGATTGTCTGTTTTTACATTATTGATATGATTAATAACCAGACCATTGGGTATAGATCCGTTGAACACCTCGTAAACAAACCTATGACCAGTATAACAAACTCGATCTGTCGATGTTCCTCTAACAGTTACTATAAGATATCCCATATTGCTCATAGAACTAATAACTTTTTTCGTTTTTCTGTTTCTTATAATACCGCGATCGTTAGCCTCGTATAAATCAAAGACCGGATGCGGCTGAAACTCGTCTTGTAAGGATAAATTTTCAATATTATCATCAGTGACTTTACCGTTATAATGATATACTCGTTTCCCCTCCGGAATGTCATCGCAAAATAACGTGTAAATAAAATCTTTTCTAAACATCGTAATTCTTTCAGTATTATCTCCCTTTACACTAATCGTATAACCCGCTGGCGTTGCTTTACCAACAGATATTCCAGTAATGATATTAATAACCGAACCAAGTGCATTTCCAGCGTACAGGTTGTACTTCGGATAAACATGATATACCTCTTGCTCACGTGCGCTTGTCAGATTTACTGTCATTATATTATAGGTGATATTTTTTATCTCTAATTGTTGTTTAGCGCATGCGCAGTGTGAGGTAAATTATCAATTAGAGATTATATTATAATATAATAATGTTGAAATTGCGTGATATAGCCAAGAAGAGACTTATTGGAGAACCTGATAAAATAGCGACTGCTTTTACAGGTTTTGACAATAGTTATCAGTTTGATAATCAAAACGTTTTAGAAAATTTTACTACAACAAATCTCTTTCATCTGCTACAGACGACTGTAAAACGTGAGCTTGAAAAACACAAGGGTCTAAGATTGTTAGTGCAATATCACGTTATATTTTCAAAACTACTTGTGACGGAAGAATCTACTAACAAGGAAATTGCAGACCCTTACATCAACGCAAAATCTAGACGTGTTTTACTTGGTAGTGATCTTTTGTCACTATCTAATGAAATACACCAAGAAATTTGGAAAAAAATAGAAGAATTTACCGAATTAGGTTCGGGTTGGAAGTTTGAAATGATCAAGGAAATTTTGTTTCACACGATGAAATATGACGCATTACGCGGTAGTTCGTATATCGACCTGCCACCAAAAATAAAAAATAAACAGTGCTGTATAAACATAAAAAACGTCGATAGCAAATGTTTCCAATGGGCTGTTCTTTCCGCGCTATTTCCAGCAGAAAAAAATGCTGATCGTGTTGAGAAGTATATCAGTCACGTGTCAAGATTAAATTGTGCTGGTATTGACTTTCCAGTGGCAGAAAATCAAATACCAAAGTTTGAAAGCAAAATAATGTTTCGATTAACGTTTTCGGATTAGATGAAAAAGAAAATGTCTATCCGAGGTATATTTCAGAAAAAGCTTCACAATCGACTATCAATTTACTGTTTTATAAAAATCATTACGTTTGGATCAAAAACTTTAACAGACTAGTTGGAAGACAGTATAATAAAAATAACAACAAAAAGTTCTTTTGTTATCGCTGCTTGCACGGTTGTAGAGACAATGAAACATTACAAAAGCATTTGCAGTACTGTAGTGACGTACAAAGAATAACAATGCCATCTAAAAAAGATAGCGTGTTACAGTTTGTCCATCATAATCATAAACTAAAAATTCCTTTCGTCATATACGTCGATTTCGAATGCTTACTTCAACCTGTACTTGGCGTAGAAAATGATCCTAACCAATCGAGTACAAGAAAAATTCAAAATCATGTTCCGTGCGGAGTAGCGTACAAGGTAGTTTGTTGCGCTGATTCGAGATTATCTAAACCAATCCAACTCTATCGTGGTAAAAATCCAGCTGTCTGGCTTCTCAAGCAGTTGATCAGCGAAGTTGATCATATAACTTATCGTTTGAAAAGAGTAACTCCAATGTTAAAATTAACACCTCAACAAGAATCCGCTCACGAGCAAGCGAAAATTTGTTATATTTGTGAAAAAGCTTTTGATGATGACAAAAAAGTACATGACCATTGTCATTTGACTGGACAGTACCGTGGAGCGGCTCATAATCAGTGTAATTTAAAATTTCATGCTCCAGATTTTATTCCAGTTATTCTTCACAATTTTCGAGGATATGATAGCCATATTATAGTAGAAGCTTTTGGTGATCCTGATATAAAATCTCGTCTAAAACTCGATAGCGTCATCAAATGCATCCCAAATAATTTTGAAAAGTACATGTCTGTTACGCTAGGTAAATTGCGTTTTATTGACAGCCTGCAGTTTATGGCAGCCTCGTTATATGAGCTAGTAAAAGGTTGTAGTAAATTTAATAACCTAAGAGACTGTTTTGGAGATAAATTTAATCTACTAGCTAAAAAAGGAGTTTTTCCATACGAATATCTCGACGATTGGAGTAAATTTGATGAAACATCTTTACCTGGCAAAGACAAATTTTACTCGAAACTTAAAAATGAAAATATAACTGATGATGAGTACAGGTATGCACAAGATATCTGGAAAGAGTTTGATTGTGAGACTTTTGGTGATTATCATGATTTGTATTTGAAAACTGACGTGTTATTATTAGCAGATGTTTTTGAAAGTTTTCGAGAAGTGAGTTATAATAATTACGGACTAGATCCTTGCTGGTATTATTCTGCCCCCGGACTGTCATGGGATGCTCTATTAAAGTTTAGTAAGGTAAGGTTGGAATTACTGACTGACGTTGATATGTTCAATTTTATTGAAAAAGGTATCCGAGGCGGTATTAGCGTGATAACGAAGAAATATGCTGAAGCAAACAACAAATATTTGAAAGAGTATAATCCTGACCTTCCTTCGAAGTATATCATATATCTAGATTGTAATAACTTGTACGGGTATTCGATGGCAGAACCAATGCCTCTTGGTGGATTTCATTGGATCACGGCGGATCAATTTCTATCGGAGACAGAAAAAAAGATACCCGACGATGTTTCCTATTTCGTTGAAGTTGATCTCGATTATCCTATTTCACTACACAGATTACATAACGATTACCCTTTCTGCGCAGAATCAATGATAATAGATTATAGTTTGTTATCTGAAGAACAACAGGCGTCAGCATCACCAAGACAAAATTCTATAGTCAAAAAACTAGTACCAAATTTGCTTAATAAACGTAATTATGTTTTGCATTATAAAGTTTTAAAACAAGCAGTCGATGCTGGTCTTGTGTTGAGAAAAGTTCATCGTGTACTAAAATTTAATCAGTCGCCGTGGATGAGAGGTTATATTAACTCGAACACTACAAGAAGAGCTGCGGCAAAAACTGATTTTGAGAAAAACTTTTTCAAACTGATGAACAATTCTGTTTTTGGTAAGACGATGGAGAATATTAGGAAACGCGTAAATATCGAACTAGTCAATGATGTCAATCGCAGAAACAAACTTGTGTCAGACGATGATTTTGTGAGCATGAAAATATTTAATGAGAATCTTGTTGCGATACAAAGAAGAAAAACAAATCTAAAACTAAACAAGCCGATCTACGTTGGAGCTTCAGTGTTAGATTTATCAAAGTGGCTGATGTACGATTTTCATTATAATTTTGTTAAAAATCAATGGCCGGCTAGTAGATTATTATTTACTGATACTGATTCGCTCGTATATGAAATTGAATGCGAGGACGTCTATCAGGATATGCATGATAATAGATATCTGTTTGATCTTTCTGATTACCCACGTGACAGTAAATTTCATGACGACACAAATAAAAAGGTTATTGGTAAGTTCAAAGATGAAATGAACTCGAGCGCTATCAAATACTTTATCGGATTACGTAGTAAAATGTATGCCGTATTGTTAGACAATAATAAAATAACAAAAAAAGCAAAAGGTCTGCCTCGTGATTTTGTTAAAAAGTTTATAAAATTTGATGACTACAAGTACGCGCTTGATGGTGGTGTTAGTTTTATAAGAGCTATGTCAATTCGGACAAATCATCATAAGCTCGAAACAGATGTTCTTATCAAACGCGGTTTGAGCAATTTTGATGATAAACGCTATTGCGAAAATGGGGTAGATACATTTGCACTTGGGTATTGTCATGATGATAGAGATATATTTGACATTATCTTTGCAAACTAAAATTTTATCTAAACTTTAAAAATAATGTTTGAAAATTTGACAGTAACAAATAGCTACAGTAGCAAAATCAAATATCTAATGATGGACGGCAAACCATTGACAGTTGAAATTAATAATGAAACATCAGGCATATGCTTTAGTGGTACCCGTGACAAGTTAAAACTTTCGCTCATCAGATCTGATGACAGCGAGTATTTTAATTATCTCGAACAATTGTATCAAAAGTTGCTAGCGGAATTTAACAACTTTCACTGTCCGATTAGTCAGCATAAATACACCAAACTTACAATTGATCTTGATCGGTCAAAGGTGTATTTTATCGACAAAAAATACCCTCTTAACAAATCACAAATAAAAGATTTGTTTGAGTCCCGTCGTTATGTGAGCGGTAAAATAAAGTTTAGCCTCTATCACCATGATAATGAAATATTTTTGATATCTACAGTTGAGACATTAACAGTTGGTAATGAGGTATAATACCACTTACCTTACTGGAATTCTAATGCGTAATTTAGTCCACAATCGCCACGCTCTGCTAAATCGTAATGATTTGGAAAATTGAGTCCGACACATCATTTTGCTTATTCTAGCAAATCACGTAATTAAATTTTACCTGTTACCTAGGTATTTTGCAACAGGTGTTCTATTGTATTTGTTTGGAGGTCTAGAGAGGTTGTTGAGCTCGGATTCTTAGCGCAATTATTGATTGCAACAGGTGTTCTATTACGTTACCTAGGTATTTTGTATTTGTTGAGCTCGGATTCTTAACGCAATTATTGATTGCAATAGGTTTTCTATTACGTTACCTAGGTATTTTGTATTTGTTTGGTGGTCTGGAGGGGGTTGTTGAGCTCGGATTCTTATTTTCATCTACTACTGCTTTGCGTTTGGTGGTTGTGCAATCTGTGTCAAATCAAGGATGACATTTATTTGTGCAGCTGGAAAATCAGGATCTCTCTCTCTCTCTCTCTCTCTCTCTCTCTCTCTCTCTCTCTCTCTCTCTCTCTCTCTCTCTCTCTCTCTCTCTCTCTCTCTCTCTCTCTCTCTCTCTCTCTCTCTCTCTCTCTCTCTCTCTCCAGTATAGAGAAATAAATTTCATAATAAATAGCACACCCTTCTGCCAACATTTTTTTGGAAAGTTTTTTCATATACAAAACGTCTTAGACGCTTGACTCGCGTCTCTTCTTCGAAATGTATGATCGTTTCATGATTTAATTTGATCATTTGCATCTTTCTCCCTATCCAATAATCTCTCATCTAAGAGAGTAAACTCATTCAGTCTTCAATTCAAATCGTTAGAAAAGTCATAATATATCGCACTTCTTGTCAGTGACTTCAGAAAATCGTAAGTATTTTTTCAAACAAGACTTCGGATTGTCCCTTTCAAAACAAAAAATAAAAATCAGGTTACGTATTATATCGGTAAGGGAAAATGACACATGACTCCAGAATGTCAAAAAAAACTATAAAACAGGAGAAAAGAGAGATATAAGTAAAGATGCCTTTTATCAATGTCAGGATAAATCAAATTAGTTTTAACAGTATCCCAATAAAGAAAGAAGAAGCTTGAACATTAAGAAGTTGAAACTGCATACAATCTCATTACAATAGTGAAATTCTAAACAGAAAGTCGGTTAAAATTGTGTACTTTTGTGATATTTTATATAGACTGATTGCGAACCTGATTTTAAAAGAATATACAAAAGAGGGCGTAAGTTTATAACTGTTTTGATCTTTTTACTTATGAAACCCTTTGAACCTTGGCGAGCAAAAGCTTGACATTATTCAACGAGTTCATAAAGTCGATATTAAAATCATTACCCATTTGAGATTATCTATTTATAAAGTAATGCACATAATTTAAATGTTTCGGAATATTCGTCGAATTTAGTATAATTTGTTTATTCTTTAATTTGTGAAAGAAAATATTTTTTTTACATATTACGCCTTTACATTTTTATGACGGTCCATAATTTAATTTTTTTTATGTCGATAATATCTTGAGGATAGGGCTTTTTAATCACCGATGAATTCCATATTAGATTAGAAATTTTAACGTTTATTTTAGCCACGACCGTATCTTAAATTTTGTTAGAACATTTTTGTTTTCAATCACCGCTACTTAAGTCTGTGTGAATTAAAAAAAATTAGTGAAACTTTTAGTCTTGACCATTGTTTTACATTATATGTTTAAATGTCATCCTGCTTCGCTAATGACATGAATTTCAGAAATTTTGCTGCTCTTTTTAGCATTTTGCATTTGTATTTAATATTGCCGATTTGTTCAGTCCCAGATAAAGTCCGTATAAGTTTCGCATTTTTAGTGTTAATATTTAGTCTCGTCCATTTTAATTTATTAATCTAGTCTTCGTTAAATACGTGGTGAGTTGCAGAAATTTAGAAGTATTTTAGTACTGGAAATTTACTGGACCTTCAAAATAGTCTGGGTCAATTATATATATATATATATATATATATATATATATATATATATATATATATATATATATATATATATATATATATATATATATATATACAAACATACAGTAGGTCACACTTAATACTGTATCTTTCTTTTTTAATAAAGTCAAGTGGCTTACAATGTAAATCTGATTTTTACCCCAAGCTGCTCATATAACTACTGACGCTTTTCAGTCGTTGTGACCCAGATTCGATTATGACTGGGTATTTTTCGTAACTTTGAATAGAGATTATATGGTTATTATGGTATCTTTTTGGTGGTTAATGTTTCTGAGCTTATCGCTGAACTTTCGAACATCTCAGCATCATCCCCTTTGATATTTACATCATACAGCTTCCTCTATATCTTAGGTGTGTGTGTGTGTGTGTGTGTGTGTGTGTGTGTGTGTGTGTGTAAAAAAATAAACAACCAGTACCATACAATATTAATTGCTGGAGTCAGTAGTACGCATTGATAATGACTTGGAGATAAGTTGTCCTGTGAAATGCGACTAACTTTCTGAAAACAGTATACAGGTCGCTACTTTCATTATAAATACCAGGAATAAATAGTCAGCTGTTATAGGTAAGCTAAACCACAGTTCTGCGTCACTTTCTGTTTGGCTGATGTACACATTATATAAGGTAACTGCAGCTCACATATTTTTTCTGTACTTTGATAAATTCCTCTCTCTCTCTCTCTCTCTCTCTCTCTCTCTCTCTCTCTCTCTCTCTCTCTCTCTCTCTCTCTCTCTCTCTCGTTGGGGCTGGGTCTTGATTTTTAATTTTGCTGGAAATATTCTTTACTGCGGAGTTAAATATTACATTTCATGTGGACTTGTATACAGGCAAAAAAAAAAAACTATGACAGACTTAATACAAAAAAAACTAAACTTGCATGCTACTTACTACCAAATATATTCCTATGTACACTGCAAATATCAGTGATGCAAGTGAAGAGTAAATCTGGTAAATTGCAAAACTATTTCTTGCTTTCAAAGCTTAGTTGTGTGAATTCTTATAGAGTTTGACAGATTTTGTAACTCTTGAATGTCATGTATATAGAAAACTCGGCATAATATATAAACGGCATGATTCAGTGTAGTTTTTGCCCGTATCTTGGTACAATAGGAATGTTGTACGTCCTCAATTTCTAGGACAAGTCCTCCTACAAGTCCTCCTTTTCGGTCTTTAAATTTCCGTCCAGATATAGAAACACACACTCTCCGGACTGTTCTCTTTTTGAAAATTCAGATATGGTAACCCTAGCTATGGTTGGTCCAGAGAGGTGAGGGGTGGCGAGGCGGGGAGACTTAACGTTATTTTTTATTATCCATCCATGTGTTTCTATATTTGTCGAATAGTCTGCCGCCTGACCAACCAACACAGTGCGGAGAGGGAGGTGGAAACGAACGTAGGACATTTTAATATTTGAAACGTAATCTATTATAGATTTAGAAATATATAGTTGCGCTACTAGTGAGCCTTTTTTTTTAAATCGAATGGAAAGGATATACATACCGTTCCGACAACTAAAGTTCTTGTAGGTTTCGTGGTGCAAGGGTTTCATGCAGCGATTATTCCATTTCTCTCTCACTCCACGTATTGCCCCGTATGTTAATTATGCACAAGAGAGAGAGAGAGAGAGAGAGAGAGAGAGAGAGAGAGAGAGAGAGAGAGAGAGAGAGAGAGAGAGAGAGATTGTTTACCATTAATTGTTTTGAAAAATAAAGTATAATTTAGCAATAAATTGTTCCTAGAGAACAGTATGATTTCTTAGTTTGTATTTGCAACAATTTTTCCATGTGATTATTGCGACTTCTTATTTCACAACAAATTGTTCCATGTGAGTTATATGATTTGTTAAGTTGAATTCACACAAAAATACACCATACTAGTTGTTTCTTTGAAATGATACGTGTTTAACTCGAATGTATCGATGATAACAAAATGAATATAAAGATTTGTTTTCTTATTCATTTATTGTGTTGTAGAAGTTTCCTTTCTTTATTGTAGGAACTATTTTCTTTCTGAAAAACAAAATTTTAAAGACGAGGAAACTACTGGTATATGTAAGTCCTGAAAAAATCATACAAGATACTATATCTTTTCTAATGAACCTCGCTCAAAGTTTTTAATTAGTACCTTTAAACAGGAGAGAATTCAACAGAATTTATTCGTCATTACTGAGAAAATAAGGAATTACATCAATAAAATTTTTACGTAACAAATTAATTGTTGATGCATTAGCCATTACATAAAAAGTCCGTCAGTAAAACTTGTATTAAACGGATTGAAGCTTCTTCATACCTTAACATTCAGGGCAGAACAAGGATTTTACTTACGTAGTCCGTAAAACGTCTGCATCAAAAGATGAAACTTCTTGTAAATATCTATCTATCTATCTATCTATCTATCTATCTATCTATCTATCTATCTATCTATCTATCTATCTATCTATTTATCTATCTATCTATCTATCTATCTATCTATCTATCTATCTATGCATTAGCCATTACGTGGAATGCTTACGTAGTCTTATAACCTCCCCACCCCTCACCTTTCACACAACTATTCTCTCTCTCTCTGCTCTGTATATATATATATATATATATATATATATATATATATATATATATATATATATATATAGGCTTACATATACATATACATATATATATATATATATATATATATATATATATATATATATATATATATATATATAGATGTAAGCCTATATAGATAGATAGATAGATAGATAGATAGATAGATAGATAGATAGATAGATAGATAGATAGATAGATAGATAGATAGATAGATAGATAGATAGATAGATAGATAGATGTGTTTGTGTGTGTGATTCGAAGATTCGTTAGATTTCCTTAAGGGGACCATCTCTGTTTCTCAGTAAATAATTTGGTGAAAAATAGATTGGGTTGAACCTCCAAACCATATCTAAATCAGAAACTGATTGAGTATAAAACATGGTCGCTAAGTGTGATATACTTATAAAAATGGAAGAGCTTTAGGTTTGTACAGCCATGTGATTAACTCGCAAAAGATTCCTTTTCTATTTCTTTTCATGTTTTGAAGGAAATATGAGCATTCAAAGTCTCGATGTAGTTTTTTGTGGGGGAAAGGGAGTGTCCCAAGCCCTGTAACGGATGCCGTAAGTAGCATACTGTTCTAAGCGATGCCGAAAAAAAACTGGACAAAGGGACATCGAGATTCCTGCAAATCCGGACTGGCAGCCTAAACAATCAACACCTTCTGTCTCCGAAGGATACACTATACCAAAGGACACCCTGCCGCAGAATCAGGGACATTTAGGATGACAGAATTACCAATTGACCTGCAAATTGGACATCATCTATATTCATGCACCGAGTGGTGAAGATGACTCTGAAGTAAAAGCAAAGCAGATGAGACTACAAGAAATTTGGAAGCACCATTATCAGCGACTCCTTTGAAATGTGGAAGCACCATTATCAGCGGACTCCTTTGGAAATGTGAAGCACCATTATCACGGACTCCTTTGTAAATGTGGAAGCACCGATATCCGAGATTCCATTAGAAATTGGAAGCACCAATTTCAGGGACATCACTGAAATGTGGAAGCACCATTTCAGGGGACATCACTGAAATGTGAAGCAACAATTTCAGGGGACTCACTAGGAAATGCAGAAACCACTCGTTCAATGAAATCCAAAGGAAATAAGCAGTTATTAGAAAATTCAAATCCACTAATTTCAACGATGAAAAGAAACAGGCAGACAACGAGGGGAAAGAAAAGAAATATGTTTTGTTTGCAGTTCAAGACACAGTGTAAAATTATGTGTCGTTTGTAAAGGAATACCTTACTGTTCAAAGGATGCCAGAAAAGGATTGGGGAGGGGACGTCACAAGCAAGAGTGCAATAAGGTATCATATATTCACGATATTTTAGTACGAAAAATTTGTGATCTTAAAAATGAACGATTTAATCGAATGTAGAGGTGGCTATGAGGTGTATAACCTTTCGTACAATGAGCTTATGGATGTGTCGACCGTCTGTAAAAGCATGCGTATTGATAGGAGGCGTCTTCTTCAGTTCTATGTAAATAACTGAAGCATAAAGTACACTCAACCCAGTTGTTTTGTCAAATCTCACACGCTCCCATAGAACACATTCGTCTTAGTTTACAAAACGATAACACTGAAACTTCTGAATCTGTGTGATTTTCATGACCCAACAACACAATAACAACAAAACTAAAGCTTACATAATTTATACATTTTAAAATCATATTCGCCCGTTTCAGTGTTAGTTCTATAGAAATCAAAACATATCACCATACAACTTTGGGTATGCGCTGCATTCTCATTGAATTTTTTTTATAAAAGCCACTGATTTTTTTGTGGTTACAAAAAAAGATGAAAGTACGGATTTAATACTTAATATTTATTTTTTCTTTTCAAAATGGCATTTTATGTAAAAATTTTAACTTAACCTGCAAAAGTATTTTTTCCAAATAAAAATTTTAAAAGGGCGTTGCAAATTTTCTTTTATAAAATGCAACAATAAGGTGAAACCGGAAATTTTTAAAAGGAAAAACTTGATGGTTTTTTTTTTTTTTGCCCGGACATTTCGCCTGGCAAACCTTTTTGAAGTTTTTTTCTTTTGCCGGGCTTTTCCGATTTGCGCTAATTTTTTAGAGTTTTGATCTTCCCGGGATATTTTAAATGCGCTTTTCCTGGGTTGTGTTTTGTCTTTGCAGTTTGAAATATGTTTAGCCCCCAATTTTACTCCATGGTTAGCCTCAAATCACTCCAATGTTAGACCCCCAATTTAAATAACTCAAGGGTTAGTCCTCATTAAACACCTAAATGGTAAACCTCATTAATCACTGTTGGTTCAGCTGGTATTTCCAATATGATTCCGTTTCCTTTTATTTAACACACCCAAATTCTAAATATACAATTAAAATAAATTTAGATTGCGAATTAGATTGACTACTTTACTCTCCATCCTCGTGTTAAGGAATCAAACAATTGTATTAGTGATCATAAGACGAATTAATGTTGCATGAGCATGACTATTGAAACACTATATGGTTTTTAGCTGAAATGTGGTGTAACTTTACATTCAGTAACTTGTGGGTCCTAACTATTTCACATTTGCGATTTGATTGTTTGGTGATTTAACGCCAATTCTTTTAAGCACACTACAGCTATATATAGTGGCAGTATATATGATGGAGACAGCATCCGGGAAAACAAAGGAAGAACCACTGACACACGGAAAAATACTGGCTGGCTTACTCAAATACTCACGTTGGCCGAGCTTAGATTCTAGCCCAAGCCCACGCAGATAGAGGTGATATGTCAGTCATCTGTAAGGGCAAGCGCCCTAGACCATCGGCCACCCAAGGCCCCATTTGGTATTTAAACTTAAACCTACTATAACTCTGTTTAATTTAATTTAATAAGCAAAAAAGATACGAATACAAATAGGATGAACGGAACGTTTACCATTCATCCGAGAGGTCAACTTTAATAATGCCGCCCACCCACGCATTTATTAAGGACAGGGCAGAGATAAAACTTCATTATCATAGCGTGTAATATAAAAAATATTTTTTTTTAAATACTTTCCCTCATGTCATTTAATATAATATATATATATATATATATATATATATATATATATATATATATATATAATATACATATATATTTATTAAGATATATATATATATTATATATATATATATATATATATATATATATATATATATATGTGTGTGTGTGTGTGTGTGTGTGTGTCTATATGTATATATGTATCTTTTCAGGCAGTACCATAAGAAATGAACGATTAGAAAAATAAACGTAAACCAATCGCGACACCTGGAGGCCTGGCCATGTGATACAACATTTCACAACTAATTTGATAACCTACAGAAAAAGAGTGAAAACAGCTTGAGAGTTTTACAAGTGCAAGGCCTGGATAATCTTCTCGATATTATATTTAACACTAACAAAAAAGCGTAATAACAAACGTTTAAAGTTTGTATATCATGCAACAATAACTCACCATCAAGAAAACATAATATATAGGATGAAAAACAACTGTTTGTCATGTTCGTGATTCTAAGTTCGTTTTGAGTAACTAATCAGCAGGAAGCAATTTCAGACTTCCTGCTGCAGTGAGATTTGATAGTTTGATCTTTGCGAGAACTCCCTGTTGCGACTGGATTTTGGGTGGTTTATAAACTTCGAGGACATCCAACAATACAAATTAGTCACAAATGATTTGGTCTCAAAAGAATTAAATAAATTTTACCATATATATATATATATATGGTATATATATATATTATATATATAAATATATAAATATATATATATATATAAATATATTATTATATACATGACAAAGGCGAGGACAAACACAAGTGCAAAGCTGCAGTTTGGAAATCCACAGGAAGTTTGTAACATTGACAGTGTATTAAGCTTCCCTCCCTATTGGCTTCGATGGCGAATGAAGAAAAAATACGCATAAATAGATACTAGCAATTATGTATTCAAATCATATTTATAATTTATTTCCGCACAGTGATCAATAAGGAAATATCTGCAATAATGTTAAAATTGATGTTTTCCAGGTGGGAGGTAATATAGAAACAAAGGAGTATAAAAAACAACGAGCACAGAGCAGAAATCACAGGTCTGATGTGATTGGTCCAGGTCCGAGCGTGTTCAACCCCTTTGAATTTTTTTCATTTGGTTTCCCTGGATTATATCCAGGCATGCCCATGGATGCAGCACAAAAAGCACTACACCTTTCAGTGTGGCAAACACAATTGTTAGGGGTATGTACCCTTTGAAGCAAATTATTGACGACTTTAACAACCTACCCGGGGAATATTTTGGTCTACGTCCTCCTCCAACAAATAGAATTCTACTGGCTTTCATAACTGCTTTTTACCCTCACATAATTAGACACGGAATCTTAATACGGGTAAGTTGATTTCTGAATACATTTTTTTTTATTGCTTAAGAAAAGTTAAGTATGGCTGTTTGAAAAATGTACGTGTAAGTGTAACGAAAAGCACTAATTCTACTCTGAGACAAGAATTAAAAGTTTTAGATGCAATATGACAGAAGTTAAAAAAAGAATATGAAGAAAAAATCGACCTTTGATCAACTCTCAGTACATATATAGTTGTCCATCATTATAACGTTGTTCATGTAAGCCGTGAAAGTGTATCTTATTATAGGTGATAAGTGTACCATATTATAGGTGATAGGTGTACCATGTTGTAGGTGATAGGTGTAACATGTTGTAGGTGATAAGTGTACCATATTAAAGTAGATAAGTTTAACATGTCATATGAGATAAGTGCATTATATTATGAATGGAAAGTGTAGCGTATTATATGTGAGGCTGCCTTATGCTGGTTTATATTACGTATAAACTAGAATTGGGTCTGGGACTGTGTCATATTGAGAAGCATTGTATTTATCAGAATGTATCAAAATAACATAGATAATGCCAAGCGGGTCAACAACATCACTCAAAACCAAAGATATTTAAACTCTTGCTTTGAATTTTTATTTTCAGGACAAGAAAGGGGAAGAGACACACGTTTTGTTTTATCTCGATAATGATAATCCATTTCCATTTTTCTCTTGGAAAGATATCAGGCCCGGACTCTACATTTGTTTTGAAGAAGCTTTTTTCCACGCATTCATGGACGGAACTGTTGGCCTTAGAATCGAAGATGCTAGTACTGTTACAATCCTTAGAGTCTAAGATTATATGCCAATGCTGGATTTATGATTGGGTCTCTCAATTTAATGCGTTGTATGCAATTTTTTCTACCATCTATTTTATTTTGCACTATCCAGACATAACAAAATCTTAATCATATTTTTCTAACTTTTACATACAATGTTATTACTACAGTACAAAGAATTTTAATTATTACATTACAAAACAAACTTTTATTGCTGCTTTACAAAGAACATTAATTATTACACCAAACAGAATGTTATTTAGTACATTATGAAGAATTGTAATTCCTTCATTACAATAAAGTTTAATTACTACTTTACAAAGAAATTGCTTGCTATTTACAAAAAAAATTTTTATTACTACATTACATAGACATAGAATTACTGCATTTAACAAAAAATTGTATCACTTCATAATGAAGAACTTGTATTACTACATTACAACTTTAAATACTACATTACAATGAACTTTAATTACTACATTACAATGAACTTTAATTACTACATTACAATGAACTTAATTACTACATTACAATGAACTAAGTACTACTTTACAGTGAACTAATTACTACATTACAATGAACTAATTACTACATTACAATGAACTTTAATTACTACATTACAATGAACTTGAATTATACATTACAACTTTAAATACTACTTTACAATGAACTTTAATTACTACATTACAATGAACTTTAATTACTACATTACAGTGAACTGATTACTACATTACAACAAAAAATAACTATTACCTTACAAAGAAAGTTTTTAGCAGATTACAAAGCGTTATGTTTTACAAGAATTGCTTCGTTTCGTTAATTTGTATGGTCCCAGAGAGAGTTAAGAGAGTAGGTAAATTTTTGGATCGAAACTGGACCATTAGGAATTCAGATATGTATATGCATTGTACTTATATAAAATTCCATTGGGACATTAAGAAATCAAAGCTGTATATACATGTAATTACAGTATAATATTATTGGAACATTAGAAAAAATGTGTATTGTCCATCACTGAATTCATAAATACATGTAATTATACTGTAGGATAATTCTTTTGGAACTTTAGAAAGAAATGTGTATTGTGCATCATTGAATTCATATATACACATAATTATGGTATAATTTCAGATGACCGTTAGATAAGAATATGCATTATCGCTCAATGATTTTATATAATTTTATAACATAGATACAAGATAATGTGTGGGTCGCATACGTTGCCATGAATTAAAACATAAATCAAATGTAGCTTGACCTTGTAATATAATTATTGTAGATAATAGAAAACTCCCCTACAACACCTTTAATTTCCGAGACCCTGACCTGATGAAATCCATTCACCCTTACCTCCTGAGACCCATTCACTTTGTATGATAAAATATTACTATTAATCAACAACATGAACGGAAGTTCATCAGTCACAATAACTCACATCTTGTCCACTGGAATAGTAAAAATATGTAAAAAAAAAAAATATGGGACAATATATGGCAAAAATTAAATATGCCTGAAATGATTAAAACAAGAGT
>JAEAOA010000739.1:0-83613 GCA_016746295.1 Potamilus streckersoni | reverse complement strand
CATATACAACTTTCAAGATTATAGCATGAAGGACAATGTACATGGATTTTGTATCAAGGCCATATATCTAGCATGAAGGTTAAGGTATTTGGATTTTGTATCAAGGCCATAGGTCTAGCATGAATTCAATGTACATGGATTTTTTATCAAGGCTGTAGGTCTAGCATGAAGGTTAAGGTATTTGGATTTTGTATCAAGACCATAGGTCTCGCATGAAGATTAATATACATGGATTTTGTATCAAGGCCATAGGTCTAGCATGAAGGTTAAGATTTTTGGATTTTGTATCCAGGCTATAGGTATAGTATGAATGTCAAAATATTTGGATTTTGTATTAAGGCCATAGGTCTAGCATGAAGGTTAAGTTATTTGGATTTTGTATCCAGGCCATAGGTATAGCATGATGGTCAAGGTAAATGGATTTTGCATACAGCCTTTAGCTCTAGAATGAAGGTAAAGGTACATTATTTTTTATCCAGGCTGTAACATTAGCATGAAGTTCAATATACTTGGATTTTGTGTCAAGTCTGTAGGTCTAGCATGATAGTCAAGGTACTTGGATTTTGTATCCAGGCTGTAACTCTAGCATGATGGTCAAGGTACTTGGATTTTGTATCCAGGCTGTAGGTCTAGCATGATAGTTAAGATACTTGGTTTTTGTATCCAGGTTGTAGGTCTAGCAAGAAGGTCAAGGTACTTGTTTTTGCATCCATCTCAGCTAATTTACAGTGAAAAGAACCCGCCACTTTTTGGGGCGCTTTTATAAGTTTCTAACCCAACCCACCAAGCTTTGCTTTAGTGTCAGACAATCATATAGGTGCTTTGATATATTTAACAAACAAATGCATTACCAAATTGGCATGAGCATATACATAATATAGCTCCAGCATGAAGGCCAAGGTACTTGGTTTTCTGTATTTGTATTTTATCATAGACAGGTTTAAAATTGTCAGTATGACATTTCATTTTATCATAGACAGATTTCAATGTCTTTATTATTTTTCATTTTATCATAGGTTCCAGTATCAGTATGACTTTTAATTTTATCATAGACAGGTTCCAATGTCAGTATAATGTTTCATGTTATCCTAGAAAGATTCTAATGTTAGTATGACTTTTAATTTTATCATAGACAGGTTCCAATATCAATATGATTTTCCATTTTATCATAGACAGGTTCCAATTCTTTATTACTTTTTATTTTATCATAGACAGGTTACAATGTCAATATGACTTTCATGTTGTCATAGACAGGTTCCAATGTCAATATGACTTTTCATGTTGTCATAGACAGGTTCCAATGTCAATATGACTTTTCATGTTGTCATAGAAAGATTATAATGTCAGTATGACTTTTCATTTTATGATAGACAGGTTCCAATGTCAATATGACTTTCCATTTTATCATAGACAGGTTCCAATGTCAATATGACTTTTCATGTTGTCATAGACAGGTTCCAATGTCAATATGACTTTTCATGTTGTCATAGAAAGATTACAAGTCTTTGTGTTGTAGCTCTAGCATGATGGTCAATGTACTTGGTTATTGTATCCAGGCTGTAGCTATAGAACAAAGATAAAGATAGCTTGGTTTTTGTATCCAGGCTGTAGCTCTAGAACAAAGTTAAAGATAGCTTGGTTTTTGTATCCAGGCTGTAGCTGTAGAACAAAGTTAAAGATAGCTTGGTTTTGTATCCAGGCTGTAGCTCTAGCATGATGGTCAAGGTGCTTGGTTTTTGTATCCAGGCTGCAGCTCTTGACCAAAGATAAAGATCACTTGGTTTTCGTATCCAGGCTGTAGGTCTAGCATGATGGTCAAGGTGCTTTGTTTTTGTATCCAGGCTGTAAATCTAGCATGATGGTCAAGGTACTTGGTTTTTCTATCCAGGCTGTAGGTCTAGCATGATCGTCAATGTACTTGGTTTTTGTATCCAGGCTGTAGCTCTAGCATGATGGTCAATGTACTTGGATGTTGTATCCAGGCTGTAACTCTAGCTTGATGGTCCATGTACAGTACTTGGTTTTTGTTATCCAGGCTGTAACTCTAGCATGATGATCTAGGTACTTGATGTTTGTATCCAGGCTATCATCTCATGAATGTCATTTCTGGTATAATTTATCAAGGTCAAGGTCATTGCATCAGAACTTCTGGTGCTGTGTAATATTAGTGCCATGTTAAATTATGAGATAAATAATTGTAGTCCATTTGCAAACAGCACTGACCCAGATATGTCAATGCATAGTGTGCAGGTAGGTCTGGGTCTGTGCAGTTTATCAGTGGTAATCACTAGAATACACAACATATACCCTGGTCTACTAAGATGTCTGAGACTATAAAAATGTTTTATATTGTTTACTTCAGTGGTTAGTAGGTTTCTAGGTAAAATCAACAACTGAATGAGGTCAAAATGGTGGGTGATTATTGATAATATATTGTGTAAACAAGCATGGAAACTCAAAGTATAATCCCCATGACACATGTACTCTAGTATTTGATTGATTCATTGAGATTTGAAGGTCAGAAAAAAGCTGCTGCTGCTTTTTACCAGTTTGAATTACATTGAAATAATGGGGGGGGTGGTTGAATTACATTGACATAATGGGGTGTGTTTGAATAACATTGACATAATGGGGGGGTGTTTGAAATACATTGACATAAGAGAGGGTGTTTGAATTACATTAACATAATGGGGGTGTTTGAATTACATTGACATAATAGGGGTGTTTGAATTACATTGACATAATGGGGGGTGTTTGAATTACATTGACATAATGGGGGTGTTTGAATTACATTGACATAATGGGTGGTGTTTGAATTACATTGACATAATGGTGGGGGTGCTTGAATTACATTGACATAATGGGGGGTGTTTGAATTACATTGACATAATGGGGGTGTTTGAAGTACATTGACATAATGGGGGGTGTTTGAATTACATTGACATCATGCGGGGTGTTTGAATTACATTGACATAATGGGGGGTGTTTGAATTACATTGACATAATGGTGGGGGTGTTTGAATTACATTGACATAATGGGGGGTGTTTGAATTACATTGACATAATGGGGGATGTTTAAATTACATTGACATAATGGGGGGCTTGAACTACATTGATATAATGGGGGTGTTTGAATTACATTGACATAATTGGGGGTGTTTGAATTACATTGACATAATGGGGGTGTTTGAATTACATTGATATAATGGGGGGTTTGAATTACATTGACATAATGGGGGTGTTTGAATTACATTGACATAATAGGGGGTGTTTGAATTACATTGACATAATGTGAGTTGTTTGAATTTCATTGATATAATGTGGGGTGTTTGAATTACATTGACATAATGGGGGGGTGTTTAAATTACATTGACATAATCGGGGGTGTTTGAATTACATTGACATAATGGGGGGTGTTTGAGTTTCATTGACATAATGGGGGTGTTTGAATTACATTGACATAATGGAGGGTGTTTGAATTACATTGACATAATGGGGGTGTTTGAATTACATTGACATAATGGGGGATGTTTGAATTACATTGACATAATGGGGGTGTTTGAATTACATTGACATAATGGGGGTGTTTGAATTACATTGATATAATGGGGGATGTTTGAATTACATTGACATAATGGGGTTGTGTTTGAATTACATTGACATAATGGGGGGTGTTTGAATTACATTGACATAATGGGGGGTGTTTGAATTACATAGACATATTTGGGGGTGTTTGAAATACATTGACATAATGGGGTTGTGTTTGAATTACATTGACATAATGGGGGAGTTGAATTACATTGACATAATGGGGGCTGTTTGAATTACATTGACATAAGGGGGAAGTTAATTTTCCAGATTGTTCTGAATTAGAGATTGTTTTTAAACACAAAAATCCATATATAGTGAAGACATACACTCCATGTGGATTTGTATGTACTTGTGGTAGCATTTGTAAGAGCCATCAAGAGAGTACATATGAATCATTGACAATAAATTCACACAATATAGCAGAACAGCATAGGCATTGTTTTAAACATTATGTACATACATACATACATACATACATACATACATACATACATACATACATACATACATACATACATACATACATACATACATACATACATACATACATACATACATACATACATACATACATACATACATACATACATATATACATACATACATACATCCATGCATGCATGCCATGCATGCATGCATACATACATACATGCATACATACATACATCATATCCACCAAACTACATATGGTATACAGTCGTTAATGAAAACATAAGGTTTTTGCAGGATAAGGATTTGTATGGTAGCTTTGAAGCAAATTCAGTCATATCACTATAATCTATACAGTGAGACAGTTTATAGTAATGTCTAGCAATTGGTCATCTTGTAATAGACCTACAGTTTGACAATTTATAGCAATGTCTAGCAATTGGACATCATGTAATAGACCTACAGTTTTACCTACTGCATCCAAGTCAGATGCTCTAACCACATAGGTCACCAGATTAATGTGAAAGGAGAGGTCAAACGTCAAACTATGTGACCTAGTTTATATAATAATGAACTATCTAAGTTTTATAACACATAATCTGTAATTTAGCAGTTTATCCATTGCTTAAAAGCTCAGTCTGTCAGCTGGTCTAATATCAACAATTTTGAAGAAAACAAAATATAAATTCATATGGCTAATAGAACCACTGAGGTTCAGTGATTAGCATGCAAGGCTTGCATTGAAAAGTGTACTGCCTTAAATCAAACCATTACAGCAGACTCCAGGATCAGCTAACATTTTGGCCCTTGGCAAGGGACCTTACTCCATGTGGCTTGGCACCAAATCACATTCTAGTTCTGTTGTGCCACTCCTACCTAGCCACATTATATATATATATATATATATATATATATATATATATATATATATATATATATATATATATATATATATAACACCCATAACACACATTTATAATTATAATTGCCATACTGGAACCCACAAATAAACCAAACTACTTAACATATTAATTCTACAATTATATATATATATATATATATATATATATATATATATATATATATATATATATATATATATATATATATATATATATATCAGATCAATAATAGCCATAACATAAAATAAATTGCATACTTATAATTATTCCAAAAAGCCATTTCAATGCACATTTTACTGAACTTTCTACTTCAATATAAATTTTAAATTGTAATCTGACTATTATCTAGTAATCACCCGTTATGATTGTTGTTATCTAGTAATCACCCCTTATGATTGCAGTTATCTAGTAATTACTCCTATGACTAGTAAATTATTATTCACCCAATGACTATAGTACATTATCTGTTACATGGACTCTTCCTGACAAAAGACTATGTCCACAGGCATACTCTAAATAGAAAATATGGGGCAACAACCAAGGGTAAAGTACCCTTACATGTTTTGAAATATGGGGCAACACCCAAGGATAATGTACAATTCACATCATGATGCATCATGGGCAAGACCCATGGGTAATGTACAATGCCCATCATGAAATATGAGGCAAGACCCATGGATAATGTACAATGCAAATCATGAAATATGAGGCAAGACCCATGGATAATGTACAATGCACATCATGAAATATGAGGCAAGACCCATGTGTAACGTAAAATGCAAATTTTAAATAATGAGGCAAGACCAGTGGGTACTGTACAATGCACATCATGAAATATGAGGCAAGACCCAAGGGTAATGTACAATGCATATCATGAAACATGAGTCAAGACCCAAGGGTAATGTACAATGCACATCATGAAATATGAGGCAAGACCCATGGGTAATGTACCATGCACATCATAAATTATGAGGCAAGACCCATAGGCAATGTACAATGCACATTATGAAATATGAGGCAAGACCCAGGGGTAATGTAAAATGCACATCATGAAATATAAGGCAAGACCCAAGGGTAATGTAAAATGCACATCATAAAATATAAGGCAAGACCTATGGGTAATGTACAATAAACATCAATAATTATGAGTCAAGATCCAAGGGTAATGTACAATGGAAATCATGAAATATGAGGCAAGACCCATGGGTAAAGTACAATGCACATCATGAATTATGAGGCAAGACCCAAGGGTAATGTAAAATGCACATCATGAAATATAAGGCAAGACACAAGGGTAATGTACAATGCACATCATAAAATATAAGGCAAGACCTATGGGTAATGTACAATAAACATCATTAATTATGAGTCAAGATCCAAGGGTAATGTACAATGGAAATCATGAAATATGAGGCAAGACCCATGGGTAAAGTACAATGCACATCATGAAATATGAGGCAAGACCCATGGGTAATGTACAATGCATATCATGAAATATGAAGCAAGACCCAAGGGTAATGTACAATGCACATCATGAAATATGAGGCAAAACCCATGGGTAATATATAATGGACATCATGAATTATGAGGCAAGACCCATGGGTAAAGTACAATGTACATCATGAAATATGAGGCAAGACCCATGGGTAATGTACAATGCACATCATGAAATATGAGGCAAGACCCATGGGTAAAGTACAATGTACATCATGAAATATGAGGCAAGACCCATGGGTAATGTAAATTGCACATCATGAAATATGAGGCAAGATCCAAGGGTAAAGTACAATGCTCATCATGAAATATGAGGCAAGACCCATGAGTAATGTACAATGCACATCATGAAATATGAGTCAAGACCCATTGTTAATGTACAATGCACATCATGAAATATGTGGCAAGACCCATGGGTAATGTACAATACACATCATGAAATATAAGGCAAGACTTGTGCATGTCATGAAATATGTGTATCTCACTGCAGACTATCTACAACAAAATGCATCTATTACTCCAATTTTATTAGTGATGGTAATAACAGATAAATGTTACTGTATATGCACCAGCAAAAGCCATAACATATACTCATTCTAATGCATCACCATGTTATTGTCTTCCCCTATTCTAATACAAGCTAAGTGAAATAGATATACTGAAGAAGAAAATCCTATTGAAATAGCTGGATATAAATTAGTGCCAGTTTGTATTTAAAATTCCATGTGATTTCATGATTGCATTTTGCAATGAAACTTTCTTTTGGAATCATTTGTCCATTAGTAAGGAAAGTTCACAAGAAGTATGTTCCTCATAAATAAAATAATACATACAGAATACTACATGTTTTCTTATGCATAGGCGGAACAAATGAGATTTTTTCTTTTATTTGAGCCTGGTTATGCCACATCAAATGAATTATTTCCCCTTGCTTGCCATAAAACTAATACCATATCAAATGAGTTCTTTCCCCTCACTTGCTACAAAAAGAGATGCCATATTTAATAAGTTAATCACCCTCACTTGCACCAAATCATATGTTATATCAAATATGTTATTTCCACTCACTTGCAACAAAACTTATACCTTATCAAATGAGTTCCTTTGTGTTTTTTGAACCAGACCATATACCACTGAAAGGTACAAGTTGATGATTCAATGGCAAGATAAAAATACTGGTTGATGAACTGACCAAACCAGGCAGACATGTAAATACATTACATTAAAACTAATCAATATGATGTTTTAAATCCTATGTTTTAAACTTTCTAATTTAATAGATAATAATGACAAAATTAATTGCAAGACAATTTGGGTCACAGTGACCTTGACCAGGAATCAACAATGCTTGCATGTGTTTTCTCAAGAGTAACCATCTGCCAAGTGCAGTTGCCTGTATGAAGTCAATCAGAATGTGTTCTGTGCAAACCAATGTTGCTGGTTGGTTGTGATTTACCAGTAAAACAATGTGTAGTATGGGTCTATGAAGTAAGTCAATCAGAAGTCATTCTGTGCAACCAATGTTGTTGGTTGGTTGTGTGTTTTACCAGTAAAACAAAGTGTAGTATGGGTGTATGAAGTCAGTCAAAAGGTATTCTGTGCAAACCAATGTTGCTGATTGGTTGTGTTTTACCAGTGAAACAGTGTAGTATGGGTGTATGAAGTAAGTCAAACAAGGTATGCCATGGGAATAAATGTTATTGGCTGGTTGGGTTTTAAGGCAATGTGTTAAGTTTAGTATCAAAATGTGAAGTCATGATTTGGGAACCAATGTTGCTGGTTGTTTTGGATTTAAATGGCACAAGCAAAATGTAGTATGGGTGAATGAAGTGAGGCTGAACATATTCCTTGGGGACTTATGTTTTGAACGTTTGAGTTTTAAGGACACATGTCGAGCGTAATTAATGGGAATGTTGATTCCATCTGAATATATGCAGTAGAAAATAATGTTATTTGTTGGTTTGGGTATAAGCACAGTTATTAAGTCTATGAAACTGACAGTCAGTCTGAATGTATGATTTGAGAACCAACATTATGGTTGATTGGGTGTTAAGGCACGTTTCAACATACCAATGTCTTTATCATAATCAGAATTCATGCAATAAATTTGTTCCAGGGAAATACACAGAGAGAGAGAGAGAGAGAGAGAGAGAGAGAGAGAGAGAGAGAGAGAGAGAGAGAGAGAGAGAGAGAGAGAGAGAGAGAGAGAGAGAGAGCTGACCTGTGTATATCTATAGTCAGGTATCAAACTAATGACCCTTATGTGGAAACCAATTTGTGTATAGAATTGTAAGTATATTATAGTGGCCCTGCTGTATACATCATGCAGCCCTTACATGGAAACCAATTTATGTATAGAAATATAAGTGTAATAGTGGCCTGGCTGTATACATCATTCAGCCCTTATGTGGAAACCAATTTGTGTATAGAAATATAAGTGTAATAGTGGCCTGGCTGTATACATCATGCAGCCCTTATGTGGAAACCAATTTGTGTATAGAAATATAAGTATATTATAGTGGCCCTGCTGTATACATCATGCAGCCCTTATATGGAAACCAATTTGTGTATAGAAATATAAATGTAATAGTGGCCCTGCTGTATACATCATGCAGCCCTTATGTGGAAACCAAATTGTGTATAGAAATATAAGTGTAATAGTGGCCTGGTTGTATACATCATGCAGCCCTTATGTAGAAACCAAATTGTGTATAGAAATATAAGTGTACTAGTGGCCCTGCTGTATACATCATGCAGCTTTTATGTGGAAACCAATTTGTGTATAGAAATATAAGTATATTATAGTGGCCATGCTGTACACATCATGCAGCCCTTATGTGGAAACCAAATTGTGTATAGAAATATAAATGTAATAATGGCCCTATAGAAATATAAGTGTAATAGTGGCCCTGCTGTATACATCATGCAGCTTTTATGTGGAAACCAATTTGTGTATAGAAATATAAATGTAATAGTGGCCCTATAGAAATATAAGTGTAATAGTGGCCCTGCTGTATTGCATCATGCAGCAATTATGTGGAAACAAATTTGCGTATAGAAATATAAATGTAATAGTGGCCCTGCTGTATACATCATGCAGCCCTGATGTGGAAACTAAATTGTGTATAGAAATATAAGTGTAATAGTGGCCCTGCTGTATACATCATGCAGCCCTTATGTGGAAATTAATTTGTGTATAGAAATATAAATGTAATAGTGGCCCTGCTGTATACATCATGCAGCCCTTATGTGGAAACCAATTTGTGTATAGAAATATAAGTATATTATAGTGACCCTGCTGTACACATCATGCAGCCCTTATGTGGAAACCAAATTGTGAATAGAAATATAAGTGTAATAGTGGCCCTATAGAAATATAAGTGTAATAGTGGCCCTGCTGTATGCATCATGTGGCCTTTATGTGGAAACCAAATTGTGTATAGAAATATAAGTGTAATAGTGGCCCTGCTGTACACATCATGCAGCCCTTATGTGGAAACCAAATTGTATATAGAATTATAAATGTAATAGTGGCCCTGCTGTATACATCATGCAGCTCTTATGTGGAAACCAAATTGTGTATACATCATGCAGAACTCTAATATGGGTATTCATTTTTACTCTGATGTGCAATTCCTCCTGGCTTTGCCAAAGAAATGTTGAACAATAATTTGCATGTACACTGTTTACTCTAGCATTTATCCAATTTGAATAGCCATGAATATTGATAAATAATGGAAATGGGAAATGGAGTCCTCAAGCCATGAATACTGATAATTAATGGGAATGGGAAAAGGAGTTCTCAAGCCATGAATACTGATAATTAATGGGAATGAGAAATGGAGTTCTCAAGCCATGAATACTGATAATTAATGGGAATGGGAAATGGAGTATTCAAGCCATGAATACTGATAATTATTTGGAATGGGAAATGGAGTATTCAAGCCATGAATACTGATAATTAATGGAAAAAGGAAAATGAGCTCTCAAAAAGATTGGCTAGGTCACTGAATGATGAAACAGATGTTACACTGGCCTACATATAGAGTGATGATGCATACATAATTAGCTACTCTATAATGACCACTAGCTCAGGAATTATTTTAACACAACATATAATGTAAGTCAGGAGAATGAGAAAACAGGTAATAGTGTCATGAATTCAAGTGAATGGTGTTGTATGTCTTTTAATATCAATATTTATAGGGTAATTCTATTTGTCCTAAAGGAAGTTGTAATGAAACATGCTGATTTTTAGCTCCCATACAAGTAATGAATATTATAAACATAATAAGAAAGATATCAGGCCCCCAGGTGGAAGACTGGTCCAAAGTGCTCACCTTTACCAGTCACTGCCATCTCACCTCTGTCATAGGTTCAAGTCTTCAGTTTGGCTAATCTGGGTATATGAACAGGACTGCCAGTAATTTCCCATGGGTCAGTGGTTCTTAAATGGGTTTTCCTAGATTTTACCTATGCTGATTATACTGACCTCCTTGTATAGCCTATCATGTGCTGAAACTGGTATAAAACCATCAACAACAACAAGATAAAATGTCACAGGTATATTAATGTAGACACTGGATTAATGGTCAAAAATGCCCATATTTATCAATGGCTGCCATCCTCATTCTGTCGATGCAGGTCTGATATCAGTCTCAGGAGTGGCCAATGTTAGAAAGCTTGCCAGTACTTTTCAATAGATCACTGTTTCATACCTGTTCCCAGGTATTTTTCCATTAGTTATACTGGCAATCACATATAACCCATCATGTTATGAAAATTTGTAAAACCTACAACAATAAAAGTTGCTATAGTTCTATCCTCATGCACATCAATCATAATTTTCTATACAATCAAATAAATCAGTAACAGGGTTATAACCTTTTGAGCTTTTGACCCCAAAATCAACTGACTTCTCATTAAGGCATTACCACATTTGTTTGGATATAATTGTATGAAAACTATTGATGCATGTAAATGTTATGTCAGATGGAAGAGGCAAGTGACAATACTGGGATAGAGTTAACATGTAATATCATAGCGACTGCAGTAATATTATGCTTGCTTAATATTGATTTTAAAAGATACACACACACAAACATACACACACACATATATATATATATATATATATATATATATATATATATATATATATATATATATATCATTATTTCACTTATTTCATTACAAGTTACATCCCCTTTTGTGTGGCATGCTATGAACAAAGGAAATATAAACATGAAAACATTATATTTGCACATATATTCCTTGGGTAAGGCATAAATAATAGGAGGATGGCAGGGGAAGATTAAAAAGAACTGATGGCAGCTCAATAATTATAAATTTAAAATTGGACATACTTAGTTAAAAACAATGTTCTGTATGAATTTTGGTCTTGCCGTAACATTTTATATTCAGGAAATATTTAAAATTAAGTGGATCAACTTCATCAAAAGAGGGACTTCTAAAAGTTTATACACTTATGATCCTTTCAATTTGCAAAAGTTTAAAGTGATTGACACAATGGATCAGTTCACACTGTACTAGAAGATATCTGCTATTGGAGTAAAAAGAATTAAAGATTGCTCCAGTGGCCTAGTAGTTACAGAGTCTGCCTTGGATGTGGAATGTCTAAGAAAATTGCTAGCTTGTTGACAAGTCTGTCCAATTATGATTTCACTAATTATCAGATTATACTAAATCAAGCTTTTGCTAACATTGGCCTATTTACTAAGTCTGATTATAAAATTCTATCAAAGATGGTTTTTAGTTGTAAGAAGAGCTTTAAATGTGATGCAATATCAAATACATCTGCATGTGTCTCAATAATAATAAAGAATCATTCAACGTCCTGACAATATTAACCTATTTACCAAGTTTGATTTAGGTTAGAAAACAAACTCCTATGCAAATATGTGATAAAATAAAACTTTGCAATTGACAATTAACTCTGTACTATAAAGTTTATGCTTTGCATTATCACAGGTCAGTGTACTAAAAACATTTCCATTCAAACAATTAAATTGTTCAGACACAGAGACACTAAAGCTCTGACAATCACCTCATTAATATGCATCAACATTGCCATTAATTGTATTCATCCAACATATTGTTTATTCAGGGCTTTTAGATCAGATACAAAGTCACCTGATTAGTATGATTTAACATTGTCCTTAATTGCATTCATCCAACATATTGTTTATTCAAAGATTTTAGATCAGATACAAAGTCACCTGAAAAGTATGCATTAACATTGCCCTTAATTGTATTCAACCAACATATTGTTTATTCAAGGCTTTTAGATCAGATACAATATAACCTAATTAGTATGCATTAAACATTGCCCTTAATTTTATTCATCCAACATATTGTTTGTTCAAGGATTTTAGATCAGATACAAAATCACCTGATTAGTATGCATTAAACATTGCCCTTAATTGTATTCATCCAACATATTATTTATTCAGGGCTTTTAGATCAGGTACAATGTCACCTCCATAGTATGAATTAACATTACCCTTAATTGTATTCATCCAACATATTATTTATTCAGGGCTTTTAGATCAGATGCAAAGTCACCTCCATGGTATGAATTAACAGGGCTTTTAGATAAAATACAAAGTCACCTGTTTAGCATGCATTAACATTGCCCTTAATTGTATTTAACCAAGCATATACACTACACTCCAAATCATCAAATAAAAAATTTCACTAATTACCAAACCTTTACAAGACCCTAATGTTTTGAGATATAAGCATATACTCCAAATCTGATCAAGGCTGCATCAGTAAATAATGGATTCCAGAGTTGTCTGATAACATAAACCCATATTCCTAGTTTGGTTAAAATCAGACCAGAAGTATGGTGTCCAGAATGGACACGCATTTCTTGATGGATGTATGCATGAAAGACAAATGACATAAGCAGAGCCATGTCATACGCTAACTTGATGCAACTGCCAGATATTCAGACTGGTTTCATTGTTAAATGCACTATATTTTTATGCTAAGTACAATTGTGTAAGTTAGAGTACTAATACAATTTTCTTGCCCTATCTCCTCTACTTCCTTATTGAAATTTGTATTTGTCCTGATTTTTCATTTCCTTATTGATACATTTCCTTGTTTTGAATTTTGATTTCTTTATTGACACCTTTACCATGTCCTGATTTTCCATGTCCTTATTAAGATATTTTCTTGTCATGATTTTTCATTTCCTTATTTTCTTTCCTTGTCCTGATTTTGCATTTCCTTATTATCTTTCCTTGTCCTGATTTAGCCTATCCTTATTGGTATCTTACTTTGTCCTGGTTAAAAAAAAAAAAAATCAGTCCTTTAAAGGAGATATAAGTTCTTAATTTATTCTTATCTTGATTTTGTCTTATATACAAAATCTCTGTGCATGTTGTCACATTTGCTTTGCTTTATCTTCCTTATCAATTATGTTTGGTTAAATTTGAGAAATAATTATGAGTGTACATTTTCACTGTGAAATTATAAATATCACCATGTCTTTGAATCTCACAAACGTGCCCTTACCCACAGTGACCACCATCTCCAAGAAATTTTCACCAGGAACACTGGTAACTCATGGTTGATGATATAATTTGTAATAAAATACAGGATCACCATTAGGAAAAATGCAAGCTAAGGAAGACTGACTTCTCTGCCTACGTATTACTGAAATGCCTCCATCTAAAAACCAATGACATTTTTTATGTATGAGAACCATGGGAATAATCAAAGCTGTGTGGAGTTAGGATAACACTTATGTTGGTCATTTTGGTATGAACAAAGTACTACAGGATCAGAATTTACTTTTTTTATTCACAAAATGAAACAATTCTCTACTATTCACAAAGGAGTAAAAAATTAAATGTTCAAAATATGACTAATTTATCATTGTATGACTATTAAAATATGTGGATATTGGGCAATTTTAAGCAAGCATATCTTGACAGATTTAAAGGATATTAGGCAACTTTAAACAATCATATCTTCTTCCAGACCCTCAGTGCATGTCCGTCATTATAGCACATGGCATTTTGAATATCCTAACATTAGCAATCAATTTGATTAATTTGTCCTTTGTGTCCATGACATTTTGTAGCTATGTGCCCTTTGCTTATCCACAGACAAGATAAAGACATATCCTCTCCAGCAGGTGCAGCGCTTCCAATTGCTTCTTCCTACAAATCTTGCAGACCATGAATGGAAATAGAAAACCCTCCAATCTAAACTCTAATCCAGGGCTTGCAGATCATAAATTATTTTGAATGCTGCTGTGTAGTTTGATCCCATTGAGCACTGATTTCCAAACAATCATCAAACACATCATAGCACAAATTAAAACACAATAAACAGCAAAGCAAAACACAATAAACAGTTCAACATATATGGACAATCCACAAACAGACCATAGCACAAACCAAAACACAATATACAGTCCAACGTATATGGACAATCCTCAAACACACCACAGCACAAACCAAAACACAAAAAAACAGTCCAACCTATTTGCAAAACATGAGTCCCTTGAAGACTGTGTTGCTCTACTGAAAAATATGCCAAAACAGACAAATACAATGGCAGGGCACACAATTACCATGCTAAATCAGCCATTGATGATACAAGGGCAGACAAGAAAAATGCCAAGGCAGACTAGTACCATACCTAGGGAATACAGATTAGCACTGTTTTGAACCTGGTGAATAATGGACAGCCACTGAATCAGTATGAATATTTTGGGGAGTGACAGGTGCATAGTTTTATTTCATCTTGCAAAAGAAAGAAAAGCAATTATCATAACTAGCAAAGTGTAAATAAATAAACATTTACATCCACAATTTCATGAATTTGCAAATGAATGTCCATTTACAATTTTAAATGCAACCATTATAACTTAAAAGACATTGTAAAGACATAGCAAAGATGGCACACAAACATTTTAAACTGACAATAGCGGAATATTAAAAATGCTGTAGGAAATTTCCTTGATATTAAAAATGTCATTCCTTTATGCAGACTTTAATCAACAGCCTTAACCAGCAGTATGTGAGAAAACTTTACAAGAGCAACAGAGTAAAAATTAGTCAATGCCATTAATGGCACATTTGAGGCTGTGGATAGATTTATTGGATTCTGAATTCTTTGCATTTATTATAGATGAATTAGTACAGATATAACAATCCATAAGAAACTGACTGCTTATTTTCATTGCTTACAATTTGGAACCAAAAAGCCAGTCATTCGCTTTGTGGTCTCCGTTGATGTTGCATATGAGGCATCTGTTATGTTATCTGTTTTTTAATTTAATTATTTGTCTGTTAGTTTTAATTATTTAAAATTCCATTATATGCTGTTGTAATGTAATATTGTTTACTAAACTTTACCTTGTCCAGAATTTAGTTCAGTTTTGTTTGACCTGACTGACTTTTTAACACTTTTTTATTTCATTGATATAAACACCCAATAATAGTTTCATTATCCTCTATGGTATGAGTTCAATTACCAAGTTGTTATTCAGGTTAACATGATGATTTGGGTTAGGATTATTCGGGGCATCAAATTGATGTGTATAGGGCATTATGTTTTAAATAAACAAGGCTCATTAAATCATGCGAGAAAGTTATTTTTTATTAGGTAGTAATTGCTTTTGACCTTGCTAATTCGTGATCTGAGGTCAAACTGAACTTTATTTTTCTCATAAATTTAAGCCCAAAAGTGCAGATTGTACCACAACTAAGTCAAATAACTCTACTGGTTAGAGACCAATTCTTCCACATACCAATTGTCACCATATTAATAACACTTTGTGACTGCATTCAAAGTTTTGGTTCCTGTTTAAAAAATAAAAAGAGAAATTATAGATAATAAGCCTGATCAAAAATATGTGTCAGGTAATTATTATTTACAGAGTTATTATTATTATGGCGACAATTGGTATGCTGTGAGAATTGGTCTCTAACCAGTAAGGAGGAATAATAGCCACGATAGTTGTACAAATAGGTATAAATGTTCATGTGTTTGGTGATTCACACTACTTACTACACGACAGCAAAGGACGATGATATTCTGATAGTGATGTGTCTCCTTCCACTGCCAAATCGCTCTATGTGTGCAAAAGGAGTACAGAATATAATTATCAATGGGGACGAATTATATCAGAGGTTTATTTCTTGAATTGATGGAAAAGGTAGAAAAAATTCTGATTGTAATAACTTGATAATCTGATTCCCTGACCTCTCTACACTCGGTCTCTTGTAACGGAGTGGAGAAAAATAAGGAAACCAGACTAATAACTTGATTGACGGATTATCGTGAACAGTGTATTGAATGTTGTTTTAGCTGGAAATACATATGCTTTTTTTCAATTCCTGGAGATCTTGTTAGCAAATCGATAGATCAAAAGATGGGGTCAAAAATCAAAAGACTCCCAGACAATTCTGGAGACTTGGCATGCGTGATTTATACCTAAAAGTTTCGAAAGTGACTTATGGGTCTGAAATTTGTTTTTTAAAGACTACAATGCCCTGAAAGGTATTTGAAATTATGTATTTCTTCACATGATATAGTTGTTGTTGTTGTTGTTCTAAGGCTTAACGCCATTTTTCAGCTCACGATACATGGCGGCCAGTATTAATGGTGAAGAAAGAAACCGGGAGATCTGCAGAAAGAATCACAGATTCACGAGAAGCTACTGGCAAGATTTCTCACATACCCACATTCACCGAATCTTAGACTCGAACCCACGCAGACAGAGGTGAGATGGCAGTGATCCGTAATGAAGAGCGCTTTAGACCACTCGGGGCCCCTCACATGATTAAGTACTGATCCTTAAAGAATTACATTCATAAAACAATTAAGCTGAAAATGAAAACACTATACTGTTAATGATTTTTCTCCATTATGTATCATGACGTTATGATTGAACATGGACTCTCTAAAAGCTCTCAATATCAACAGTATACAAAATTATGTGGCACTTCATAGTACAACTGTCCCAAACATTTATGATAAACTTCACAATTAAATGGCTAATGTTCAATATGTATTCCCATGTCAATCCTGCATAAAATATCTATCACAAACTTAAGATTTCCATGGTTAGTCTCCAATGTATTCATCATCCTTTGGCTCTCCAAAGCATTGTTTTGATCCAAAATTGTTGAGATCACTAACATCACATAAGAAAGGTTGATCACAATGCCTCTCCAGTTTGCATTCTCAAGTGGATTTTCAAATGACAAATCCATCCAAAAATTTTATCAGAGACTTCAGATTTAAATGGCTTATCTTCATGTGGTCCTTCACTCTTCACCTTACTACTCTGTACAAACATTTCATCACAAAACTTCACATTTGAATGGTTTTTCTCCAGTATGTACCCTAAATTATATGTACCCAGTATGTTTACTCATGTGGCACTTCAAGTGACTATTATATCCAAACATTTTCTACCAAACTTCACATTTGAATGGTTTATTTTCGGTATGTATCCTCATGTGGACCTTCAAATTGCTACGAAATCCAAACATTTTATCACAAACTTCACATTTGAATGGTTTATCTCCAGTATGTTTACTCATGTGGCGCTTCAAGTGACTACTATATCCAAACATTTTCTCACAAACTTCACATTTGAATGGTTTATTTCCAGTATGTATCTTCATGTGGTCCTTCAAATTGCTACGAAAGCCAAACATTTTATCACAAACTCCACATTTGAATGGTTTATCTCCAGTATGTATCCTCATGTGGTGCTTCAAATGATTATGTCCAAACATTTTATAACAAACTTCACATTTGAATGGTTTTTCTCCAGTATGTTTACTCATGTGGCGCTTCAACTGACTACTATATCCAAACATTTTCTCACAAACTTCACATTTGAATGGTTTATTTTCGATATGTTTCCTCATGTGGTCCTTCAAATTGCTACAAAATCCAAACATTTTATCACAAACTCCACATTTGAATGGTTTATCTCCAGTATGTATCCTCATGTGGTCCTTCAAATGATTATATCCAAAAATTTTATTACAAACTTTACATTTGAACGTTTTATCTCTGGTATGATTCCTCATGTGTTTCTTTAATTGATCACTCTGTCCAAACATTCTATCACAAATTTCACATTTGAATGGTTTATCTCTGGTATGTATCTTCATATGGACCTTCAAATTACTACTATATCCAAACATTTTATCACAAACTTCACATTTGAATGGTTTATCTTTGGTATGTATCTTCATGTGGACCTTCAAATTACTACTATATCCAAACATTTTATCACAAACCTCACATTTGAATGGTTTATCTCCAGTATGTATCCTCATGTGGACCTTCAAATTACTAGCTAGTACAAACATTTTATCACAAACCTGACATTTGAATTGTTTTTCTCCAGTATGTATCCTCATGTGGACCTTCAACTGACAACTAAATCCAAATATTTTATCACAAATTTCACATTTGAAAAGATTATTTACAATATGCATCCTCATGTGGTTCTTCAAATGACTACTCTGAACAAACTTTTGATCACAAATTTCACATTTGAATGGTTTATCTCCAGTATGTATCCTCATGTGGACCTTCAACTGACTACTAACTCCAAACATTTTATCACACATTTCACATTTGAATGGTTTATCTCCAGTATGTATCCTCATGTGGTTCTTCAAACTACTACTCTGTCCAAACAATTTATCACAAATTTCACATTTGAATGGTTTATCTCCAGTATGTTTCCTCATGTGGAACTTCAACTGACTATTATATCCAAACATTTTATCAGAAACTTCACGTTTGCATGGTTTATCTATAATTTCAGAGACAAGAGCCATTTTTTTTATTGTAGAAACCCTGTAGTTAACAGCATTCAATATTATTCAATTTTTTTGCGCGTTGCTATTACTATGGATGGATACAGAGATTGAAAATAACTCTAGGGTTGAGAAAAATTGTATCGATATATACTGGTTAAAGTTTCTAAGGCCAGATGTATCGAGAAACAACAGAAACTGGACGACAAAAACCTGTACGAGATTGATCCAAACATTTAGAAAAGCAAATGGAGTAAACACCCCGAGACCCACCAATAGTCTGGGACTTTTTATTATCGCGGTACATAATGTTGTTTTCAGTACCCAATAAAACCGACCTGTTACTGCTGAATTGCTACAAATTGTAAAGTTTCTCTGATTTTCCCTCTATCTATTTCTATAAAAGATATCATTCAATCCAATAGCGTTAACGTAAATAAAACCGGATATGGCGGCTAACCCAGGATACCGTGCAACTAGGGAACAACTCAATATCATCGCGGTATTTACACACATAAAATAGGCACAAATTTAAACTTGGTGATAAGATGTAACGTCCACGCTTGCACTGGCTGAAAATTTTCACCAACATAAAGGATTTAATAACTAAATTGAATACACTAATGGTAGTTACGTTGAAATTCATTAAAACTACAGTAGTACGAAATATGTATCTCTTTGAATTAAGTGCAATATGTGCTATATATATATATATATATATATATATATATATATATATATATATATATATATATATATATATATATATATATATATATATATATATATATATATAAACCCATGTGGAGACAGCCATGTAGAGGTTTACAAACACAACGTTTTTGTGTTTATTTGTTTGTCGTATGTATGTTTTGTATTTGCCTTTGAAAAAGAGTCATTGGGAGTCGAAAGATCTTAGGCTAGTTAGTTACTAGTTTCGTACTGTTCGTCGTCAGTTTATTGCATATATACTGTATATATATATACTATATATATATATATATATATATATATATATATATATATATATATATATATATATATATATATATATATATATATATATATATATATATATATATATATATGACATAACTAACAGTGCTCTCCATGGATTCCGTACTCTACCGAGTTTCGAACCCAGGTCCGCGAATAAATGGTACCCTCTCCTTTCATGCACGCACCAGCCCATATACCGTCACGACTAAGCACGCATCACCAAGAAATGGTGGCACTGAGAGAGTTTAGAAGCTATTAAGAAATATATACCTGTCTGTGACCATGCCATACAACAATTACAAGAGGGTCAACAGATACAAGAAGAATTTATAGAATCATCGGAACAATTATTTAAACCTATCACTGAAACCACTAAAGGCATTATCCCTGTTTAAAATGAAACAACTAAAAAGGTATAAAACAAACATAGCGGGACGAATTTAAAAAAGACGAAAATCAATTCTACGAGAAATTCCTGCTGAAATAGCTGAGACTCAACCAACTGAAGAAATAGAACAAGCGGATAACGACGGTGACACAGTCACTGAAAAGGAAACATAAGGAGCTCAAGTTAAGAATAAATTGGATAATAAATATAATGAGGTTTTCATTGACAGTATCGCAAAGTATGATATATCATTTGGGTCGTTCACCACTGACATGGAGCATCAGTGGAGTTCGGCAGCTCCCTGAGCGACAGAGCAGCTCTCTTCAAGAATGCACTGCTCGCCTCCTTGGCATGAGGAAGGGGCTAGTAAAGGTGCCCTAAACATTGCCTGCACGACCCCACTCCCTAGCCAGCTTACCGTGGTTAGAGAGAGACCCTACTTTATCGGTCGAAATAAAAGTAAAAAGAAGACGAGGATTGTTCCTCTCACACTTGACGCATGGAATGTACGCACCCTAATGGACCGAGATGACACGGATATACCCCAGAAGCTAATCGCTCTAATAGGAGAGGAACTTGCCAGATACAACGTGGACATTTCTTCCTTGAGCGAGGCCAGGCTTGCAGGAGAAGTTGAGCTTTGTGAAATGGGCTCAGGATACACATTTTTTGGAGCGGCCGAGGAAGTGAAGAGCTCCGTGAGGCTGGTGTCGACTTTGCAGTAAAGACAACATTAATTGGCAAACTAGCTTGACCTCCCAAAGTGAGTAAACGATACTCTTATGACCAAAAACTGTCTCTCTTGTCTGGAAGAAAACAGCTTATCATCATCAGTTCCTACACTACAACAATGACCAACCAAGATGAATAGAAAGCCAAGTTCTATCAGGATCTTCACCCCGTTATTTCTGATGTTCCGCAGATAAGCTCGTCATTCTTGGCGACTTCAATGCAAGAGTTGGCTGTGATCACTTTTCCTGGGATGGGGTGCTAGGAAATCAAGGAATTGGTCACAGTAACAGCAATGGCCTCATTCTGCTCCAGACATGTGCCGAGCATGAACTGCTGATCACCAACACAGTTTTACGACTCCGTACCCGTAATCGAACGTCATGGATGCACCCTCGCTCTGAGCACTGACATCTCATCGACTACATCATTGTCAGGAAGAGGGACAGGTAGGATGTACGTGTGACGATGTCCTTGTGTGGCGCTGACTGCTGGACAGACCAAGGCCTCATCATCGCCAATCTAAACAAACGCATTCAGCCTAAAAGAAGCCCACATGGAAAGAAGGCTCATAAAAGACTGAACATCGCCAAGCTGAAACAAACTAGTACCAAACAGTGGCTCGTTGATGCCCTGGAAGAACGTCTGAAATCCACGCCTCAGCCAAATCAGAATGCTGAGACCGAATGGGCGGAATTAAGAGAGCTGGTTTACACCACAGCTTCGGAAATCCTAAGACTAACAAATATAAAACACCAAGATTGGTTTGATGAGAACTGCACCGAGATCAAGCAGTTGCTGAATGAGAAACACCGCCTCCACCAAACCTACCTTAACAACCCCAATTCCACCTCCAGTAAACATGCATTCATCAACATACGAAGAACGGTTCAGCAGAAACTCCGTAAGATGCGAGACACTTGGCTTAGCAACAAAGCTGACGAGAGACAGTGCTGCGCAAACAAGCATGTCATGAAAAGCTTCTACAATGCCTTAAAAGAAGTGTATGGAGCTACATCTTCTGGATCATCACCCCTTCTCAGCGCAGATGGTAACACTCCAATTACTGACAAAGAGAAGATTTTTGAACGATTTGCAGAACATTTTGACAGTGTCTTGAATCGCCCTTCATCCATCAACAGGGAAACCATCAACGGTCTCCCTCAATTACCCATCAATAAATCACTGGATGACCCTCCCACCATGCTTGAGACGCAGATAGCGATTCATCTGCTCTCCAGTGGCAAAGCTCCTGGCTCATATGCCATTCCAGCAGAAGTCTACAAGGAAAGGAATACATCCCTGATTGAAAGGCTCCACGAACTGTTCTTGCTGATGTGGCAGCAAGGGACAATCCCTCAGGAATTCAAAGATGCTTCAATAATCCGCCTATATAAACACAAAGGAAACCGACAGGCCTGCGACAACCATCGAGGTATTTCCTTGCTCTCAATTGCAGGAAAGATACTCGCCAGAATTCTACTGAATCGTCTCAATATGCACATTGATCAGGGACTCCTGCCAGAAAGCCAATGTGGATTCCGAAAAAAAAAACGTGGGACTAATGAAATGGTGTTTGCTACAAGGCAACTGCAAGATAAATGTCATGAGTAAAACGTTGACATTTTCTTCTTCTACATCGACTTGACAGAGTCTTTTGATATTGTCAGCAGAGAAGGATTATGGAAGATAATTGCCAAGTATGGATGACCAAAAAAAATATATCCTTGGTTCAGCAATTCCATGAATGCATGCAGGCGGGATTCTAGGAAAATGGAGAGACATCTGAACCATTCCCAGTAACCAATGGCATCAAACAGGGTTGTTTTCTGACACCGACATTGTTCAGTCTTTTTTTTGCTCCGTCATGATGACTATTGCCTTCAGAGACGGAGTTGTTGGAGTCGGCATCAGGTACCGTACAGATGAAAAACTGTTCAACTCTAGGAGCCTACAAGCGCAATCCAAGGTTATGACAGACAACATAAGGGAGTTCTATTTTGCTGATGAATGTACCCTCAATGCTGGCTCAAAAGCAGACCTACAATGCAGCATTGACAAGTTCTCCAGTTCCTGCACAAGGTTTAGTCTCACCATCAATGCTAAAAAGACTTAAGTACTGCATCACTCAGCCCTGCGAAAGCCCTATACTGAGCCAAACATTACCGTGAACAGCCAAAACCTCAACGTTGTGAACCACTTCACCTACCTTGGCAGCACAGTTTCAAAGAGTGTCAGCATTGACGACGAGGTGAACCTCCGCATTGCCAGAGCCAACGCAACTTTTGGCAGATTGTATGAGAATGTATGGAATAGAAGAGGCATCAGCATCATGACCAAACTAAATGTCTACAGAGCAGTTGTACTCCCCACATTACTCTACGCATGCGAAACGTGGACAGTGTAGCAACGCCATGCTAGGATGATGAACCACTATCACAGTACAAGCATTAGGAAAATAACCAATATCAAATGGCAGGACAAAGTCCCAGACACCGATGTACTAGCTAAAGCAGGCCTCTCCAGCACTAACTTATCAAGGTCCACCAGAACCAACTAAAATGAGTTTAAAACGAGTGAAACAATTCATTAAAGATCCAGTATATCTAGAAAAATATCCATGGCTTTAATATAAAATTTGAATTTGATCCAAACAATAATGAGCATTCCTTTACCGATTTTGACTGCAAAAGGATTCCACAGATGACTAGATAAATATTTAATGTTATTGAAGTTCCCAAGACGCCAGGGTATACTAAAGATATTGTTGATGAAATACTTTTTAAAAGATTTTTTTAGATACTCTTAAGCTTGAATATGATAAATCTTTTAATGATTTAAGAAATTTACTTACTTCATTATCACAGCATTATGATCATAATGTAAAGCAGCAAAAAATCGAGTGAATAAAAAACTTAAATGGTATCTTTTTTATTTATGCATCGCCAATCGAAGTATTATAAACGTTGCAACTGATCTTAGTAGAACTGTTAACACTAATCAAAAAAGTAGGCACCTATTTCTTGATCATTATAAAATAAAAGAAAATGATTTACGAACATTTATTATACCAGTTCTAAATAACGCTGAAATGAAGAAATCATTAAGTGATCTTATTGAAGAATATTATCCTGGAGTAAGTCAATCGTGGATACAATTAGCCCGCCCCCCGTCTATACTAAAACATAACAACAACCCGTTTGGTGCCGGTAGACATATATCGCCAGGCTTAGTAAACATAACAACAACAATCGCTGTCAATCTCGTTTGCGATGTTGTGGATGGAAGTTTTCAAATAGATCTTTCAAAGTCTAGCCAAGCCCAGCAAGGGTACATATTATACACATTTTCACCGCGCGATTCGCCCGGATATCTTATTATATCAGAACCTATCAACCCCGTATACTTGCGTGTTCATAATTCGTTATTATCAAGAATACACTTCAAATTTAAATACCAAAATAATCACATCTTGGACACAAGAAATGAAGAGATAAATATAAGTCTGTATGTGAGATCGTAATGCGTTTTATGTCACAATACGAAACAAATATATATCTATGGTACTAGTCTATGATACCTGATACATAATGGTTGGTCCGTATACAACATTTACAATATATATATATATATATATATATATATATATATATATATATATATATATATATATATATATATATATATATATATATATATATATATATATATATTACTTAGGTAGAAATATGCATTAGTTTTACCAAGGGTTTGTTTAGCAATTATCACAGTTAATGGCCCCTTATTATCACTTTCATTATAACTTTCATTTATTTACATTTTCACAATGAGCAGGGAGGGCGAATCCTACAAATTTTTGCGACAAAATTGATTAAAGCCTCAGAATGCCAAATGGAACCTTCCTACGAAATCTCATATTTTAACCAAAAAAAAATTAAAGACCCCATTTTACAAATGGAGCCTTAGCGATTTTGTCGCAAATACATTGTCATAACCACCCTCAAATTGCTGCCATCTACGTCGCAAATATGTTGTCATTTCACCCTCCCTGCTGCTGATTAATACAAATTATTTAACCAAATTATTTGTTAGCTTTTCACAAACAGACTAATCGATAATACTTCACCACGTAGATCAATCAAATTATTTGACTGATCGGTGAGTGTAAAATTAATTCTAGTTAGTAAATCATTTTGACATTGCATATAGACTGGATTAGTCGGATTCTCAACAATTAAAAATCCGGGGGTGCTGTTGGTGAAAATGAATAAAGCATGTAACCTTGTCGGGCTTGATTTGAATGTTCCATAATAATTTGATAACTTCCTTCGATTACATCACACGTTAAATTAAGTGCGATCACCGATGAAATATTCACATTGTTCGGTGCGATATGTCTACCGTCGCCGTCGGGAGAATTATTATAAGTGAGGATAATAGGCTTCGGCTGGCTATCTTTCCATGATTGATAAATTTTATTAAATCCTTCGTCGATGGCAGTTCTGAGTTTTTTCTTTAACTCGGGAACATTATATCCTGGTAATTTATAATTTGGATTTTCATTTATATTTTTTTTATAATCTTGAGCTGAGCTAGTTTTTGAAATCGGGCTATTTTCATCAGTGAAGAGATTAGTAATCCTCGAATTAAATATTTCCATGTCATCGATGATTTTATTACCCGCGACGACTACACTAGTAAACTCAGCTTGTGTAAGAAAGCCAGATCTTAACGACGGTAATAGCAACAAAAAATCATTATTCATTCTATCAAGGATGTGATATTTAATGTCTACAAATGTTGGACTTGTATCATGTATTTCCAGAATTTCACCTTCCTGTGGGATATAATCATTTAAAAAAATGGAATTCTCCACACATCTTCACCATATTGATTCTTATATCGATATCTTTTTGTGAAGTTTATATCCTCGAATTTTTTTTATAAGTTTTTGATGGATTTTCAGGTCCTATTTCATCAGTGAATAAGATTTTACAGGCTCGGGCGTGGAATTACCAGCACTTCTAGGTGGATCTTCGGGCCATCCTAATACTGTTCTTATTGAACTGTTATAAATATCTACAACATACCCAGGAGAGCCTATTTCAATTGTAGATGATAGTGTTGGTTCATGAACTGTTATCGCAATTTTTGATTCTTTTTTAGTAATGGATTTTATTCTACGTTGTAATTCATTATAATTTGCTCAATTTGATAGGACCCAGTTGGTATTGAAACAACGTTCCAATCTGGAGTGTCATCTTTTTTATTCCTATATGCAAATACCAGAGAATTAGGTCTCTGACCGCCAAATGGAACCGATCTGATATTAGGCCAACTATGATACACTCGTAATTTTGCCAACGCGATTTCCTTTACTGAAACAGGTGAAGGAAAATTCACACTGAATTTAGGGTTTGTTGACGATATTGATATCATGCTTGTTTTCCGCGGAGTGGTATTTTCTGCTATCCGCTGAAGTAGTTGAATCTCTTGCGACATTATTATTATTATTACAATGTCTAATTTTGCAATAGATGAAAAAAACGCTAGCGTTTTTAATCGTAGTATCATAAATACGTATCATCGCGGAGAATTCGTCTTCGGTAATTATCGTATCATCAATCGATGATGACATCAACGAGGATAATTGTGAGTAACCGTTAGATACTGCTTGATTTTTTACTATATAGTCGTTAAGTTTTTCTTGAGAACACGATGATATTTTTTTAGTAATAGCATTTGCAATTCCAGCAAATGTTGTCACCGCGGAAATAGCAATTGGGACAGCAATCGGAGCTACCATTGTTACTGAAGATAGTATAATACCAGCACCGGCCATTATACCAGATACCGAGTATACTGTAACATCAATTACGGTAATTCTCCTGCGATACTTTTTAATTTTTATTTCATATTCATCAATGAGTGTTTTGAGTTTTGTTAAGAACTCTTTGACGGTATCATAGCGATATTGCGATGACGGAATCATATTATTTTAAAATCTCAAGTGGTTTCTAATTGTTAAAAATTCTAATTTAGATCAGCTACAAACTCCATGTACCATACAAATGATGTCTTATTTAAATTAGGATCAGTGCTTGTTATTGTAAACCGTTTGTATTCACCCACGTCAATAGTCGTTGAAATCACGTTGTTGTATCCCATAAGTCGATGATGATATATTAAACTGATTCAGTGACACTATTGTTAATCGATAAATACCCTTCTTTGACACAGTGAGAGTTATTGTATTCTTTTTTAGGTTCCCAATCTAATGATCCAGAGAGAACTGTGTATATCATATTTATGATATTCCTCTCATGAGGAATCTTTATTCTTTCAAGTAGCGGAAGATTGTCTGTTTTAAATTTTGTAATATCCTCGATAGATTTTTTAATATTATTAATGTTATCTCTAATAATACTAAATCCAGCATCATTAATATTTTTAATTTGGATTTAATTTCATCAAAATTGGATTTAATTTCAGCGAGAGATGGAGAGGTTACCGCTGGTGTTCCAAAAAATTTATTGATAATATTTCTACGAAGGGAAGTATATGTTGTTATATGTTTTTCAAGTTCTTCATTTAAATTTTTTAATGCATCTGTGATTGTAGAAACAAGTACACCTGGTTTGAGTTTTCCATCATTTGAATATAACACTATTGTATCTTCAACGACGTCACGTCTTCGTATTAAGACATCATCCAATGAAACATTACTAGATTTCAATTTGCCCTGGCGATCTTGAAATACAACTATTTCCCCAGGATCTACACTTGACAAATTTAATGTCTCGGCGATTTCATCTTCGATTATTTTTTTTTTACACTTTCGACAGCGAATTTTACTATCGGTTTCTGTTTTTTTTTTTTTTTTATTCTGATAAAGGTCGTCCCCCAAATATCAATCATTATACGAAAACGCTACGTTTTTCTAAATCATAACGCTATCGTTTTTGCCATTGCCTGCTAGTATATTCATTAACAACAACTTGTGGTGGTTTCCTTGGAAATTTAGATATCTCTGCAAGGACGTTTAATACTTCACGACCGCATATCGGTGGATCATTTAACTGTTGTGTTGGTAGCGTGGAATAAAAAATTGGAGATGACTTTGTTATTGTGGATACATATCGCATGAATTCTTTTGGTGGAGCTAATCCATATGAATCAAAATAGACAATTCCACGTGGATCAATTGCATATGCGACCCAATGAGTTCCTTTTCCGCTGCTGTCATCGAGATTGATAATACCCGTTTCATTTTTCATTGGTTTTGACGGTAATTGATCTCTCATGAAAACTCCTCTAAAGTTTTTTATTGATAATGATTTTACAGCATCAATTAAATCAAAATTGGACATTGGTGAAAATCCTAGGGATTTTTCCACTAATAAGCCGTTCCTGGTATTCTTAGGCCCGTGCCCTTGTACCAATTGTGTGGAGTTCCTGGTAGTCTTAGACCCTTTCCTTTTTTTTTATAGCCTTTCCCAGTAGCTTTTTTCAGGGCCATTCCTGCAGCAGTACCAACGGCTCCTAACGCTGCCGCCTTCGCAACCGCTGGGGCAGCCGCTGCAATCAATGCTGGAATAGCAGCTAACAGCGGGAAATATCCACCTGATTTTATCATACTGGCGATTGCTGCTTTCGAAAAATCAATTTGAACTCCTCGTTTGTTCTTTAGCGCATCATTGAAATGTTTTATTTGACGATCTGTCAATGATAATTTATGTGCACCACCGGACATTTGAGTGGGTTTCAGCGTTATTGTAGTTCCACATTCTTTAGCCGACTTTGATTTCAATTTCTTGACCTGACCATCAGTCAACTGGACATTAACAATACTATATGTCATTCTATTCTAAAATGTAATTTACACTTTCAATTGATCTTATTGTGAAAATCCTAAAAATGTTTTGGAAAATACAAATGTTTTTCCACTGGTGCATCAATAAGTCTCATTCGTCCGCCAACTCCTTCTAACAACATTGATTTATCACTGAGAATGACAGCAACTGCTCTATAATCGGCTATACCAGCAGGGCGTTGTACCCGAGCTTGGAAGTATATATCAACAACAGATTGTCTCATCATGTCAAGATGTTCCAATGAAAAGTAATAAATCGGATAGTGTTTTTCAAAATCAATTTGCGATATTTGCAAACCAGTATCAACATTTTGATCACGACCCATATACGACAATATTCTATGATATACACGAGCTATGTTGTTGTTTTCATAATTAAGCTGTACAATCTCTGCTGGCTCTTGTTGTCCGTTTATTCTCAACGAAACTTCACTTACTCCTAATTTATCAAATATCATATGACTAGATAATTGACGACCCACTCGATTTGCATCCTGTAACGCTATAAAGATATGACGTGGAGCTGAAACACCTTGTTTTGATGCTAAGTGCCATGTAAATGTGCCATTTACATTATCCTGCTTCGTATCAGTCGTTGTTGTTAGCCAACTTAGCAATGATTTTCCACCTGTGTCCATAAACGATAGTAATTTGCTCTATTGTAACTGCTGGTGTCAAGACGGGTATCCATAAACCAATTTATTTAAAATGACTTTACCATCATCAACACCAGCAGCGCCAATTGCATCATTGTCATTCTCCTTTTCGCACTAACACGACTGTATGCTTTGCTCCATAGATGACTTTTCTGACATTTCTACAGAATCCGAATATATGATGTAAACGGAATTGCACATGAAAACCGTCGATGTTGTCCTTTTAATGCTGCTCTTTTCGTGTTGCAAATCCTAGATTGAAATTATCATTGACCCTTTTTAAAATGTCGAATTCAGCGCCTGGTCTATCTTCACGGTCTAGATTAGCTGCGAGTTGTTGATCAGCTTCTGCAGTAGCTTGCGCAGTTCGTACTTTAATAAACTGAATATGGTCAGCATGATCAGAAGTATCCTTAGCAATCATCAGAATATCTCGCAAGTCCGATTATTGTTGTTGCAATATCAACATTTTGTTCTATTGATTCAATTTCTTTTCCATCAATGATATATCTTGCACTGTTAAATAGCGCCATAATGCCATTATTTACGAAACCAACTCGGATATTTGGTCATTCCCATATGGTGTATCAGCTGCAACATTTGTTACAAGCTCTCCTTCTACTTCAATAAACGCCTCACACGGCAAAAAGTATCTACTTGTATCTTGAACTTGAAGTTCAACTCTCCCCGTTGATTAGGCTCTCTTGCAGGATAGGCATAATACTGATAGTTAATTTTAGAATCATCTTTATTCACCGGTGCTGCCATATCAAACGCTGGATCAGCAATTTTTTTAAATGCCATTTACACTACAACACTATCATTTTCTTTTTCGTCTGACATTTTTACGATTTCCTCCAAGACCGCTTCCCGCTATCATACTTGCAATATTACTACTATCTGGTGAAGTCATTGCTAATGATGCTAGTTTTTGTTCCACTGCGTTATTTATCACTTTACTGACATTTGCAGGCATCATTGTTGTTGAAGGTAGCGGTGTTTTTCGGTGGTTTTCGTCCGAATCTAGATTTCACCAATGACGTTATTCTATTCTTTGCGGTAGAAAAGGCCGTCCTGCAAGATCTCCAACAGCGTTAATTCCCTTATTACGAATAACATCAATGGCTTTCATCGCTAATTGTTTAGCAATTGGTGCTACTTTTGGGGCTATTCTTGTGAATAAACCCGCTATGGTATTTCCAAGGCCGTCTCCATAGTATGCCTTATAAACGGGCAATCTTGAGTTTCACTACATACACGTTTGTTGGTTTATTGTGATTATAGTGTACTATCATCTTATTTGAAATGACTTTGTAATTTCTAAATGCAAGCAATTAGAAATTTCAATCGCTATAATAACCACTAAATTCCCCTGGAATTCCGTCCATTAACTCATCCAAGAGTTCTCGATACGTATGAATATCAATTATATCCCACCTTGGAATAATCGTCTGCAAATATCAAATGCTTCATTAGTTATTTCGACTGAGTTATTCCCAGCTCGCTTACCTCCCATAAGAACCTCAAGTCGTGATATATCATTAATGATATTACTAGACACATATGAGAATCATGATGAGAACTTCCATAACCCTCTCCTGAAGTACTTTCTGGTTCGGAAACGTTTTGAATTTCTGGAGCTGGTTCGGAAACGTTTTTCTGGAGCTGTTCGGAAACGTTTTGAATTTCTGGAGATTTCGACTCGACCTCGACCTCGACCTCGACCTCGACCTCGACCTCGACCTCGACCTCGACCTCGACCTCGTTCGACTTTTTGTTGTTCTTTTGTTGTTTTGTTGTTTTTTGTTGTTGTTGTTCTATACCATACGCATCAACTCCCATTTTAAAAGCTCTGTATTCCAATGTATCCTTTTTAAATTGCCGGGTTTTTTTTATTAATTTTAAATAACCAATCCACCCATTGATCTCTTTTTTATTGTGTTTTTTTTATACTCGTCTTTTAAAAATTCCCCCCCTGTTATAATAACTTTTTACAGCAAAGTCACCAAATAACGCATAGTCTTCTTCAGTTTCAGCAATTGAATTGTCTGATTTTTTTCTTCTATAGCTTCGTTCAGTGAATTTCTCGTTAAAAGGAACACTTTTTTTAGTGGAACCTTTTTCAATAGAATCACTAGCATCTTCAACGGGGTTATCATCATATCAATATTACCCATTTGTTGTATTTCTCGCTGAGTTTGTAACTCACCTGAAAGCTGTTTTATTCCCTCGTGAGTTTTTTCAGTTTCTGTAGCAATCTTTCCTAATACATCAATAATAGGTACTGCTCCCTCTTTAGGGATGTCGCCGTATATAGCACGTTCTGTTGCAAGTTTCATATCTTTAGTGGCTTTAGTTACAGGGGCAAAAAGTTGTTCGCTTCCAATAGAAAAGTCAGTCTGCGCTTGCTGTCTAAGTTGTAGTTTATCTCGCACGTATCTCGAATTGGTATAAACTTTTTCAGTAATGCTAACCTCTCACGGGCTAGTCTGGTAGTTAATGCTTCTGATGTCATTATTGGAAATGCTAACGTTTTTTCAATTGTGGGTTTCAATACTTGCATTTTCACTTCATCAATCAAACGTCTTATAGATTTCACTTTCAAAGCAATCTCTGACCGAACTTGGTACTGTTCCCCGAGTTTCTTTCTAATGGCTTCAACTATACTAATAGCCGAATGAATAAATTAATATCATTGTTATACAAAGAAGCATTAACCGCTTTTTGGATTCTTTTTATCAGTGAATACATTTTAGGTAGAACATATCTTCCATGTTTCAATTGTATATCAATTTGTTCAAATTCATTCAAAAGTCTGTCTTCATTCAAAAATTCAGAAAGTACGATTCCTTGATTTCTTAAATTTGATATTTCTGTGATGATAGATGTAATATCTTGAAATTCCATTTATTGAATATTATTACTAATGTATTTCTTATCTTTAAAATATTTTTTATACATATAAAAAAAAAAAAAAAAACATATACAATGCCCGTCTCTTCCTCATTCGAGTTTCGAGGCAAGAAAGGCACATACATTAAAGACTTATACAATACCCTTAACCCCCAAATCGAGTTCAAGGGCGGGTTATATGGGTATTAGACGTGAAATCCAAGTGATTTCTTTACAAACATTGAACATATAACATGAAGCCTCATTTGGAAACCTCTTTCGCGCCAAACGACGTCAAAGAGGCCCAGAGGGGGGACAGCACATTCTTGGAACTCATTTAGTGCCTTCGCATTATATAAGCCCAAGGGCCACAAACATAGATCTCCCAATTGGAAGCTCTAACGTAACAAATGCTATATTAGGTCTTCCGGAAGATATGTTGTGGGGGGGACAGTACATTACATATAGGATGATTATATATACAATGCGATATATACAATGATATATAATGAATATATATATACAATGATATAGGATGAATATATATACAAATGAATATATACAATGGTATATATATATAATATATATGAATGAATATATTATATATACAATGAATGATATATATTATATATATATAATGATATTTATAATATATATATATATATATATATATATATATGCGTGATAGGATATTATATATATATGATAGGATGGTATATATATATGATAGGATGGTATATATATATAGGATGTTATATATACATGATAGGATGGTATGATAGGGACAGTACAGGACGATACAAACATGAAACGACGGGGCGGACCTACACCCAATCTGCCAATCAAAAGCAACCCAAGAAATTAACCCTGGTTGCAGTTGAAAAAATTCAACCACACCATGTCAATGGCGTGGGAGTTTTGATTGGCAGATTGGGCTTCGTTTTAAAGCCCCAAACTTATTACGGCTCATATTATATATAAGGTGAACTAATACTGCAGTGTCAATGTGTAGGTGTGTATTTATTTCCTAGCATTTCATAATGAATATTGTGTAGTAATTTCAATGGAAGCTAAGTATTTAAATAAAACATTAAAACAAGAAATACAACTGTTAAATAATAGCAACTTTTTTTTTTATTAATTTCTATAATATTACGATTAAATAATCGTAATAATAATGGATTTACATGACGAGATAACTCTGTCATGGGGATCCCTGTCAATTCAGGACCTGCTGCTATTTCTTGAATCGAGAATGATATTTTTCTGATTGATTTTTTATTACACATAGCCACACTAAAAAAAAACTAAACTACATGTAGCGCGTTTTACTATTTTGACCTCACATACAATCTATTTTAATTTGTAATTTTAAAGTAATTTCATTTTCATACAAAATCTAAAACGCTGTTAACGCTGTCTTTGTAATTGGGATTTTTAAAAAAAATATTAATAGACCCTGACCCTTGATTCCCAGATCTTGTGTTAAACGCGCGCGTACAGGTTTTACAATAACAAATATTTACTACTGCTGTTCTCTGTTACAGTCTTTAGAAACAAGAAACAATAACACAAAATCAAAAATACGTACATATGATACGTATATATACCGAGTTAACCATTAAAAAAATACATGAGACACACATCATTAATTCAATCCAATTTCACATGTATTTTACGATTTTGCCATATCCGGGAATCAATATCGAAAGTAGGATAGTCACGTGACGATCAGTAGTAATGAGGGGGGAACAAAATGATAACAAAAAAATAGCATAATTATTGAGAGTTATCTTGTAAATAGGAAAACTTTATTCTATGTCCATTTTTCTTTGAGATAGCTGTTTGATAAATCCCTTCAGCAACAACTTTTTTCGTACTGAAGGAATACATATTCCAAAATATTTTCCCGCAGCATTCATTGAATGAAAAACTCTTTCTTCATTCGTCGTTGTATCAAATGACTGTACTGGTCTCTTTCAAACTGACTTACAAGTCCCTGTCTTTCCTTTTTTTTATATTCTCTCATTGAGAAATACATTGTAAATTGGAAATCGCGTTATTTTGAATATTAGAATCAATGTGATCAATAACACAGCCATCTTTAATCGGTCCCATATAACACTCAAAGACTGCCCTATGACAGAGATATCCCTTTCTTCCAGCAGTAAATTGCAAGTATCCCTGATTATTAACAAAACCAATTGGTTTTTTTCAGTCTACAGTGTCTAACAACACCATTACGAGATATTTCATAATTAACGAGTATTGGATGTCTGAATTCTTGCTCCATTTATATATAATAATACTATTTGTCTAATTCATCATTTGCTTTAATTATAAATCTATTAATGTAGTCTTGAGGGTTTTTTATGATTTTGTCTTTGACAGAGTCATGGTTAGGGTCAATGATAGCGTTTTTTATTCGTTTATCATAATAACGTTTCAATTCTCTAAACCGCTTACCCCCCACAATTGATACATAATTGTGATTTTCCTCTCACACCCACCCCACAATTTATGCATGGGGACGGGCCTGTCGAATTATTTCTGACACTCTGTAAGTGATATCCACAGAATTCACCTCTACACGATTTATTGCATGGGGTTACTGATCCAATCATAAGCCATTTGCAGTGATTCATTATATATAAACAAACTTTTCTATTTAAATACTTGTCTTATTTATATGAATGAAGAATTCAAGAGATTTGCGGCACTCATGCCTTGGAAAAATAGTAAATTCAATCTTGATAGAACTCTCGGAGACGTACCAAAAAAGAGAGAATAAATAATAGAAGTCTGATTAGAAAAATACGAGATTGTGTTCATGAGTTTAAACAGGACGGTGCATCACACACCTGGTCAACATTTAAAATTGATGGTGTTGTTGATGCTAGAATGAATGATGAAACAGCAGCTATGATACTATCACAACTTGGCAATAAACGGTATTTTTCTCAGAGTGAAATTCATTATCAATTTAGAATCGGGCGAATGGGTTATAAGAGACAAATTTGTTCCAATTCTCAAAGATGGGACAACAGTCATTGTTAGCCGTGATTCCAGACCAGGGCTGTTAACTGGAATTGATAAACCATACTATGAAAAAGCGTATCCAGAAACAGCAATCGTTTATGGGATGTATCCGTTAAATAAACCTGACATTGGAAAACTAGCACCAATGAAACAGTCAACGTCAGTGGAAAAGCCACTCACTGTGTGGCACAAAGAGTCTTAGAACACTTTACAAATGCACTCCGTGGGAATAAATTAACCGATCTAAGACATAAAAAAATAGATCAATGGGAGCTAACAGTGAAAGAGAACGGAGCAACTATTTCCGATATAGCTAGATTGGAAAAGTCGTTGAGATTTCCGATAACCGTTTTAACGATAACTGGCGAAGTATTATACGAATCGAAATACAATAAAAACGGAGCTCCAATCAAAATTATTGATCATAACAAACACGCATGGACATCCGGTTATGATATTCCCGCGAGACAGAACAGTGAAGTATATCCCAGAAGAATTCACCAAGGATGGTATTCTCACTGAAGAAAGATTATTCGATGATGCTATTGCTAGTTTGTGTAAAAACGACCCTGTATCAGTATGGCTACTTCATAGTTTTGAAGATGAAGAATGTCAATTCAATCAATTTGTGAAACCTAACGGTGAATTATATCGTAGTGAAAGTCTACATATAGGATGAAAAATCTAGCAATAAGTCTCAGTGAAAACGCTAGCGTTTTTAATGAAAAATCCGAAGATTACGAACAGTTACTTACAAATTGTTTTACAATTCCATCGGTTGCAGCTCATTTTGCAAGAAAGAAAAATAATTGGAAACCAACACGAAAAGAGTTTTTACAGGATGTTCAATCCAGCTGTTTGGAATATTATCATGGCGGTCTATGGAACGTTAAGTACAATCGTGAAAGTATGATATCAGTTGATATCGTTGCCTGTTATCCAGGAAGTTTTCTAGGATATGGATTCGCTGGTGAGTATTTTAAACGGTTTGGACATCCCACACATGAAATGACTCGCGTTGCTATTAATGGACCACTGCCTGATTTTGATTTGTCGGTTTTGCTCGCGTAGTATCATTTGAATTCGCTGAAGGACTTCATCCGTGTTGTTATGTTTGGATTGGTAGACACATGGCTGAAAGGATGTGGTTACCAATAGTGTTATTGCGATATATGATTGATTGTAAAATGTTAGTTTCGTTGATTGTCAGCGAAATATCAAAAACAAACCAATGTCTGGTTACCAGAACCAGAATGTCTTGATAGTATAATCGATAAGTCTAGAAAACATATTGATGCTGACGAGGAGTACATCATTGAATGGTCAAAAAAGATATTTAATCAACGAAATAGTGAAGCAAAGGATCTCGGCCGAAGAATAATCGGTAAATTTACACAAGGTGGAAAAAAATTTAACTTTAAAAGACAATCCTCACGATTGATTATAGATGATGCCGAATACGACTTCGTTATTAAAGATGCAGTAGAGAAAAATAGATACGCAAATTGTAAAACAGCCTTCTTGTCCAATAAAACAAAGTTAGGTAGAATTGTTACTTACAGTGATGGAGAAAGCTCTGCATATATACATTTGAGAGCTTCTATGCTGGGTTATGCATCTATCAATTTATTTGCAATGATAAATAGATTTCCTAGTATAGCAGTCAGAGTTGCAATTGATTCAATGTATGTCGATAAAAAATATATCAAAGAGATAACTAAATTTACTAATAGCGAAGAGACTTGGGGAACATGGCGAATTAAAACGAAAATACAACGCGATTATTCTGAATCAGCAGACGTTGAGATTAAAAGCAGTTACCTGAAAAACGATAATTCTATCAGTGAAAAATCCGAAGGATTTTCTATGTCTAAAGCACCACCGATATCAGATCCAATTTGTAGATATAAAACAGTTTATTTAAACGGTTGTGGTGGATCTGGAAAGACAACACGTGCGATAGAATTATATCGAGAGAGAACGTCCATGATTGTACTCACACCAACCCATAGACTAGCGAGAGAGATCAAACAACGAAATGTTGAAGCTTGCACGTATCATAGTTTTTTTTTTCGATACAAGGGCGATGCTTGGACTCCTGAGCGAATGGGTGAGAAATTTATTCCAGCGGTTATTATTTGGGATGAAGCATGTACTGTTTCAGAAGATGTATTAAAAATGTTTCTTGATTGGTTATTGCAAAATAATACAAAAATTATATTGTGCGGCGATCATGGTCAACCACCACCATTTGTTGGTAGAAGTCCACATAATTGGTTAAAAGGATTTGTTGATTATTACGAAGAAATTGATACTGACTATAGAGCACTCGATGAGCAGTTACGTGAGTTTAAAAAAACTAATTAGATTACAACCCGATAGAATTCAATGTGAAGTAGCGCGTGAAATAATTTCTGAAACACCTTTGAATGATTTTTGGGAAACATGGAAACCAAATGATTTTGTAGTAGCAAGTAGAAAGATAGTCAGAGACGCACTTCAGAAAAAGTTGTTTGAGCTACACAAGAAAAAATTCCCAACGTTTCCAGTACCGTTGTGTTATAGACCATTGGATACACGAAAGCAGAATATTGAAGTTGAAATTCCAGGCCAGACGGAGAAACAGATTCTAGTGTTAAATGATATTGTGCTAGTTGATATCAATACTGTAGAAGATGCATTATGCGCTGATAAATCACCATGGACGCTTGGTTATGTAACAACAATACACTCGTCACAAGGATTTGACCATCACGGATACAATTGTTTGGATAGTTGATAATCGCATTGAATGGTCAAATTTAGTCTATCTCGCAGTGTCCAGAGTACGACGAATAAATCAACTACGAAGGATTGTTTTCGATGATGATTTTAATGCAAACGATGATAACACTGATATTAGCATCATTAATAAAAAAAAAACTCTCTGGTTACAAACAGCAGGACAAAAAAAAAAAAACAACGAGAATTTGATATTGATGCTGAAGTAATAATCGCATTAAAAGAACAACAGAATAATCACTGCGCCAGTTGCAATTGTATAATGCACTGGCAGTATTCGGATAAAGACCCTCGACAATTCACCGTAGACAGAAAAAATAACAGTCTTGGTCATGTCAGAAACAATGTGATGTTGACCTGTCTTGAGTGTAATAGACGTAACGGAGCTAGTTAAGACCATGTGGCGGTAATTGAGTATCGTCCGGAATGACTTGTAGTTGTTCGCGTGTAAAACCACGCTGAGGGCAGTTGAATCCAATCTGTAGATTGGAGGTCTACCAGTTGATCGCGTTATGGTTGAAATTTTATGCGTAGTAACACTCCATATAGGATCAGTAGCTCTTCTTTTACCGCCTTCAAGCTCTCCTGGTTCGTATAAATATCTCACAGTAACATCACCGAGAAGTGGCTGAGTGCTAACCCGCTGCGGTTGTTCGGGAATATATTCTTTTTTTATTGCAATATTTGGTTTCATATTAATAGTTCGAGTAATCTCGTTATTTAACGCTGCAACTACACTCGGTAACCTTTGGACCCATTCACGAGATCGTTTTTCTTGGATGAATTCTTTTGCATATTGATATCCAAATAACCGTTCTGCAAGAGTTCGATTAAATCGTTCTACAATTGCCTGATCACGATGTAACGCAGTATGTCCCCGTCGTATATTGTAACACTATGAGTTTTCATTGTTGATAGAACAGCACCTTGAAACTCTTTGCCAGGATCACTTGTAATGATAGATTTGGCCATCTTAGAGGACCTCGTCGATAAATCCTTTCAAATGCAGAAGCGACTTCAGAAGCTGACTTTGTTTTCAATGGTTCTGCTTGTTTAAATCGACTCGCAATATCAACTACAGTTAGCGTATTTGTAACCATGGTCATGTGGTAAAAACAATAAATCAGCCTGATGAACTTCATTGGGTACGGTAACATCAAAATGAGAATAATTAATTTGTTTAGGCGGTGGTAGATAAATTTGCATATAGCTTGTTTGGATAACCAATCTTTTGCAGTGGATTTTTTCACTTTTGCAGCGTTAGCGAGTTTACTGATTGCTGCTTTACCCCCCCTCCAGTATCCTTTCGGAGAAGAATAATAAAAAGATTCCATACTATAAAAACACTGGTGTTTTCAATTACCAGCACCTAACACTAATTTGCCTTTCATAGCTGATTTGACCAACCATGAAGCCAATTTTTCTTTGAAGGATTTATCGGGAATAGCATTTAACGCATGAATTAATTTTACATCCGCGATGTCTTTGTTGCAAATTATTGCTTTTATATGCAACATCATGAGCATGACATGCCTTATCAATAGCATTTATCGGATACTCACCAGGCCGGGGCTGATTTTGATCATCAAGTCTGATATCTAATCTCGTTCCGGGACCACAGTAGCTATATCCTGGAAGGTGTTTTTTCTCCGGGGTATTTTGCCCATGGGGTTCCGGGGAGTTTTCCAAGTTTTGCGGCAATATCACCTCCGAGTTGCTTTTTTTTTAAAAAATCGAAATTTTTTTGTACCACATGTTACACACTTACCAGTAAGCGCTAGTCTATTGTTTTTTAGTTGTAATGGTTGTCTGATCGGTTGTATCAGTACGCTGTTTACACTTAACACAATATAGATCCATAATTTATATATAGCGTTATGAATATAATTGATTTTTCAGCGACTAAAAGAAGAGAACCGGTAAAACACCACGCAGCGCTTCCGAATTCTGTCCGTGCCATTATAATCGGACCATCTGGATCAGGCAAAACACAATTGCTGCTTAATTTGATAATGCGATTTATGAAGTGGGATAAATTATATTTAGTTGCCCCATCCGTAGATGATCAACGGTGCTATGAAGTGCTAAAAGATTATAATAAAAAATGCATCAGAAATTAAAGGTGAAAGTGTAATCGACTTTATTACTGATATTGATGATGCACCATCAGTAGAAGATCTCGATGGAGACATAAACAATCTTGTAGTGTACGATGATGTAATGTTAGATAATCAAAAGAACCCTGCTAGAATATTTTCCCGAGGTAGGCATAAAAAAACACTGACGTGATATATGTCACTCAACGATATACTCAAATTCCAAAAGTGATTCGCGATAACTGCAATATTCTTGCTGTATTCAATGGCGTTGATACACATACGCTACGAAATATTTGGCAGACATGGTGTTCCGATATGGACTTCAATGGATTTAAAAATTACTTTAGTCATGCTCAGTCTGTCCCATATGGATTTATAACAATAAATTTACACGACCCTCGGTCACGATATCGTATTGGACTTGATCAAATATTTGGTTAAATAATTTGTATTAATCAGCAGCAGGGAGGGTGAAATGACAACATATTTGCGACGTAGATGGCAGCAATTTGAGGGTGGTTATGACAAATGTATTTGCGACAAAATCGCTAAGGCTCCATTTGTAAAATGGGGTCTTTTTTTTTTTTTGGTTAAAATATGAGATTTCGTAGGAAGGTTCCATTGGCATTCTGAGGCTTTAATCGATTCTGTCGCAAAAATTTGTAGACGGATGGCAGCAATTTCCCTGTGGTTATGACAATGTATTCACGACAAAAAATGTGGGAATAACCCTCTTAAACTCATAATATATACTATTTATTTATATACGCATTAATTTTAAAAATTAATTTCTTAAAACATGATAATTATAATTTGAATAATAAAATAAAATTCATCCATACAAGTTTATTAAAAAAAATATCATTTATTTCAGGCAATTTATTGCATATAAAATGTTAATGATTATGAAAACTACTTAAATTATAAATCATCTTAAATATTTTCAAACATTGTATAAAATATTTAATTCAATAATCTAAAATGTGCCAGTATATAAAACTTAATATAATAAACAAAATGAAAACGTTTATAAAACGAAAAAGTTATTTTAATTGTTTTTTTATTTTAAATTTGAATTAGTTTACTTTGACAACGCAAAAACATTAATTTATGCGTAAAATTAGCTATATGCATAATTGCTTTCATTTACATTGATTAGAAATATTATAAAATTTTATTATATATATTTATATAATGCAATTTATCAGGAGAAATAAAGCCATTTAACTATAATTTTACTAAAAACAACAACTTTGCCAAAATTTACAAAATTATGTAAATTCATCCAAAACTATAATGTAACTCTAAATTTCATGAAACAGCTATAACAATTATTAATTAAAATTATATCATGGTACATTAATTATGCATTTATTTTTTTACAGAAATTGTTTCAAAAATTTAATTTAAAAATTATAAATTCAACTTAAAAATAACATTAGTATTATATAAAAAAATTAATAATGCATAAATTTTGATATAAATTATCCTGAAAAAACAAAATACAGAAAGACATATTTTAAAATGATATCTCCACAATGTTATTATTTATGCATTCATACATAAATTATAATTTAAATAATAAAAAGGTATTTTAATCTTATTAATTCAAATGATAACAAATTTATTTATCATTATATATATAATTAAATGTGATTTAAATAATATAAAATAATATTATTATACAAATGGCACGAATTAAAATAATATGACAATGCATTTGGTATTCATGTAGCAATATAATGTTCTATCAATATAAATTACATAATTTAAAAAAAAATTAACATCATTACATTTTTTTTAAGATTTTTCAGTTCTATTAAATAAATGTAATATATTAATGTTTATTCACAACATAAATTTAATTACATAAATATTTATATTTTAATTAATATCAAAATATTAATTTTTTACTTTTTTAGTAAATTGTATGAAAAAGTATTCAAATTGACAATTAACATTCATTATATAGAAATATGTACAATTGTATTCAAAATTAAGTATTAAAAATTTATAATTTTAAAAAAAAATGATTTTAAAATAAAATAACTTATAAAATGTATTTTTTTATTGCCAATTTAATATAAATTTTATTAAAATTTATAATATTATTTAATGCTTTATATATATTTATACTATATATTAAATATTATAAATAATATATATATATATAAATATATAATAATTATAGAATATATATTAAATTATAATATAAAATATTAATATATATATATATATATATATCTTAAAAATATATAAATATATAATAATATATATTAATATATATAAAAAATATATATATAGCATATTAATAATAATTTATAAGAAAATTTTTTTATAAAAATTTATTAAAATCCATGTCAGTGCACCATGTTTGCCAGATATTTTTGTAATGTGATTATCAACTCCGTTAAATACAACAAAAGAAAATTACAATTATCGCGAATAACTTTAGGGATTTGAGTATCGTTGAGTTAGTTGAGTTAAATAAAACATATCAGCATGTTTATGACGACCTCGGAAAATAACAAAGCCGGTCCTTTCTGATTATCTAGCATAACATCATCGAATACAATCATGTTATTTAACGATACATCTAGATCATCTACGCCAGGACATTCTGTAACATCATAGATAAATTCCACTGGATCAAAACCTAAATTATCCGCTGCGGTAGAATTAAAATCTTTTAACACAGTATAACAATCTTGATCATCTACGCTAGGTGCAATTAAATATAATTTATCCCAATTGGTGTATTTCATTATCAGTGTCAACAATAATTGTGTTTTACCTGAACCTGAAGGACCTATATAATAATACCTCGGATTGAATTTGGTAACATTTCATGATGTTTAATTGGTGGTTTTTTTTTTTTTAGCTGAAAAGTCAAGAACTTCCATTTAATTATATCATAATAATATTATGGATTTATATTGTGTGAAATGTAAGGCTCGCACAGGTACAAATGACTGACTGACAACGATTTTAAAAAAAAAATAATAGACAAGCTGAATCTGAAATGTGAAATTTGCAATAAAAAAAAAATTAGATTTATAAAAAAAAAAACTACCGGAGGTGATATCGCCAGAAAACTCTCAAGACTCCCAGGTATCCCTTGGGCTAAATACCCTGGTGAAAAACATCTCCCAGGATATAGCTACTGCGGACCAGGTACCCGGCTAGATATACGATTAAATGAAAATGATCAACCTAATCCTGGTGAATTTCTTATTAATGCTATCGATGAAGCTTGCAGAATACATGATATAGCTTATAAAAGTAATGATTTACAACAAAGACATCTCTCGCTGATGTTAATTTAATTCATGCGTTAAATTCAATAAAAGATAAAAAGTTTAAAGAAAAAAGTTGCAACATGGATTATTAAATCCGCGATGAAAGGTAAATTGTTAGTTGGTGCTAGTATTTGAAAATCTGTAAGATTTTAAATAATGGCTGAAAAAAGAAAAAAAAAAATTATTATTCTCCACGAGGATATTGGAAAGGTAATTCTGCTGTAGATAAATTATCTATCGCAGCTAAAGTTCCTCATGATGTGGCAAAAACTTGGTTATCAAAACAGGCTATATGGCAAATTTATTTACCAAGGCCAAAATCTATTAAATATGGTTCATTTGATGTTTATGTTCCAAATGAAGTTCATCAAGCTGATATTTTATATCTTCCGCACGATAAAAATTATAAATATGCGTTAACCGTAGTTGATATAGCTACAAGATACAAGGATGCAGAACCTCTTATCAACAAAAAAATCTGCAGAAGTTATAAAAGCTTTTTTTAAAAAGATTTATAAACGAGGTCCACTTGATTGGCCAAATTTACTTCAAGTTGATCCTGGCAATGAATTTCGTGGTGAAGTTACATCAACGATGACAGAAAAAAATGTTACTATCAGACGTGGACATAAATGAATTCATCGTGATCAAGCTATCGGTGAAAGATTTAATAGAACTCTTGCGGATAAATTATTTAGTTATATCAGTATTCAAAAGAATTTATTCAGCAAAATAGATCACGGAATGGGTTAAAAGACTTCCTGCGGTAATAAAAACAATTAATTAAGAAAATCAATCAAAAAAAAAAAAATAAAACCAAAAATATTTTACCAAATTCTGCAGAAAAAAGAATCCATGGGATTCAACTGTTAGATATCTCTATGAGCCAGGTGAATTAGAAGGTGGAATAAGAAGATCTACTGATCCTATATGGAGTATTACAACGCATAAAATATACGGAATTTCATTCATCGGTATATAGACCAACTTATTATTCGCTTAGATTTTAATGCTCCACAAAGAAATTTTACTTCTGAACAATTATTAGTTATTCCTGATGATACTCAACTTCCGCCAAAGAATTAAAAAAAAAACTCTTTTTATTTGATTTATTCGACGAACTCTACTAATAGCTAAATATACTAAATTATCCCAGTTGATAAAATTATCGATAATCCAAAAATTGTATTGTATTGTATAGTAATAGTTAATCCTTGAGTTGAATGAATCGTAGAAGCATATAGCCGCCACGGTGAATTTTTCATGGTTAATGCATCATTACATTAATCATTTTTACTTCAACGATATCATTTAAAACTTTTTTTTTTTCTCATCCGAGCCAGGAATATCTACTAAAATATTCTGTAATCGTGTATCTTGGGTCTGTATATATTGCAAAGGTACTAACACATCGGGAAATTTATTTTTATGAATCTAAATAATTGTTTTGTAACACTATCTCGGGCATTTTTTCTACTACTAACTACGATAAAATCTGATGGTTTCCATAATTCTAAAAATTCAAAAATGTATTTCCAGGTATATTCTCACGAAAAATATTTTAACTTGATTTCCATTACTAGTACATCTTATTAAAGTTTTTAATTCAGCTAATTCAGCATTCAGCATCTAAAGATCTATGATCAACTATTCATCTCTTCATAATAATCAACTTGTAATTTTAGCCAACAATGTGGGGAAATATTTCCAAATGGTGGTGGTTGACCGTGATCTCCGCAAAATATAATAACGGTATTTTTTGTTTTTCAGGTATTCTAAAAACATTCTTATTTACTGGTATAGATACAGTACAAATTTCATCCCAGATTATTACAGAATGAATAAACTTATTTCCCATTCGTTCAGGTGACCAATCTCCACCGCTGTATCTAAAATAATTATGATAAGTATCTGCGTTTAAAATTTTGTTCTTTAAAAAATACTAACTAATCGATGAGTTGGACATAAAATAATTAAATCATTTTTAATACATTTAAAATGTTCCATAACCCTAGTTTTTTACCGCAACCTCCAGGACCATTCAAATAAATACCAACCTATGACCGGCCGATAGGATCATGTATGCACACTTGGAGCATTTGAATATTCATCATCATCTTTGGTTTCAGGATCAACAAATTCATCATTATCTTCAAAAATAGAATTTATATTATTATATATTATTAATTATATCATGATATTCTGTTTCATCGAATAATCATTGTTTGAATTATAATTTGTAATTCTTCATCTTTGATTCTCCAAGTACCCCAAGTTTTTCCATCTCCGAGGTATTTTTATTAACATCGTTGATGATATATATTTTTTAAAATAAAAAGAATCAGTAGCAACTCTAACTGCGGTACTAGGAAATCTATTTACCATACTCAGTAGATTTATTGTCACATAAGCAAGCATATAAGATCTTAAATGATAATATTGAGGCATTTCATCACCAAAATATTCAACAATAACTCCAAAAAATTCTCCTGGTGATAAATAAGCATTTGTTTGCCGATGTAAAACACCTTTAGATACTGCATCATCAACAACAAATTTTAATTCTCCAGGATCTAATATTAGTTTTGCTGTTCTTCTTCGACGAATATCATCATATCCATATTCTCCTTGAGTAAATTTCCCAATTATAATTCTATTAATTCGTTTACTTTCGCTAATAACTGAATCACGAAGAGATTCATCGTTGTAGTTTTTATCTTTCTCTGGAGTTGGTAGCCAAATATCCGTTTGTTTTTCACTAAATATTATTTCACTGATAACTAAATCAGTTAATATTCCAGCATCTAAAGCCCACCTTAACACAACAGTTGGTATCCATTTTTTCTTAAAATTATGTTTTCCAAGCCATAAATAACTTACCGGATGTAATCCATCAACAAGTTTAAATTTTATAACTTTTGCAAATCCTATTATATCATAATCAGGTAAAGGTCCATTAACTGATCTTCTTATCATATTATGGCTAGGAATCCCGAATCGTTTAAAATATTTATTACATTCTCCACCTCCAAGAAAACTTCCTGGATAACATGCAATCATATCGACGGATTTATATCATTATTTAACTTGTGTAACAGTATTCCATAATCCCCATGGGAAAATTCAATACAGCTGTTTTTAACGTCATTGATAAATTTTTTTTTAGTTGGTTTCCATTTTTTTTTTTTCTTTAGTTATTTGATACGCGACAGATTCTACTGAAAAACTTATTTGAGGTTAATTTTTCAACATCATCGGTGGTATATCTACTAGCCATTTCTTCCATATCGATCGATCTTGCAGTTTTTTTTTCTATAAATTCCCCCGAAAGAAAATTATTTTAACAACAAATTGATTATATTCATCTTCGTTGCCAAATAACCATACGTTTATTATGGTAAATCTTCCATATTTGATTTAATCCAATCAAACATATTTTTTCCCGAATCAAGAGAATAATATCTAATGGTTTTTTTATCTGGAAAATCACCTTCGTTGATTCCCCAGGCGTGAAAATTATGGTCGAGAATTTCAATAGGAGAACCAGCTTTTTTATAACAACCTGAATTATAAAATTCTCTATCAGGAAACATTCTAACTACAATCGGAATTTTAATTTTTTTTTCTAACTCAATTATATCTTTTTTTTTTGCTCCGGAATCTCCAATTTATTATTCCACGATTCAATAATCTCTTTTTTTTCGTTTTCAGTTAATCCATTTCCTCGTTTTTTGAATTTTTCAAAATGTTTGATCTTGTTCAGCAACACAATTTAGCGTTGTCGATAATCTCATTCTACCTAACTTCATTTTCATTCGGGTGTGTGGTACTAAATATACACCATATATTGTAACACTATACGGATAATCTATATTATAATATCTACCATCGATAAACTAAAGCTTCGGGTGGAGTATTTCTATCTAGCACAAATAATCTTTATTGCCATCGCTAACTCGGTTTCTATGATGAAATAATCTCCAGGTTTTAACGGATTTGTTACTCTTCTTTAAAGTTTTTTTATTTAAATAAATCTGTTAAAACTTTATTTTTTCTAAATTTTATTTCCTCTTCCGTTAAAGTTTTTTTAAAAGTTAAAAATGAAGATTCCATCGTATATTTTTTATTTTTTCGAGAATAACCAAAATCTATCATCGATAATATTTCCCTAGCTCGTTTCATCGTGATATATTTTCATCTCGGCTAGTTAATAATACGAAAAATACATAATCAGCTCCATTTTCTCTATGATTTTTTTTTGCTTCTCTGATTCCATGAATTATCCGCGATCGATGTTTTAAAGGTTTTATAGGATCATCTAAATCAAATCTTTGTCTCTCACGAGCAGGTTCTATAATAATCTAACTTCGAATTTTTTAGACATATATTTACTAGAAGGTTCTATCATTAAATTCCGAGGATTTTTTTTTCCCAAAAATTGAAATTCATCATTATTATCATATATATATATATCCATATATATATATATATATATATATATATATATATATATATATATATATATATATATATATATATATATATATATAAAATAATAAAAAAAAAAAATATATATATAAAATGTCAAATAGATGCAAGTGGATATGGAAAAATGATCGAGGATTATGTAACGAAATTGCGTCGGAGAATACTGTGCAACACATAATCAGCAATAAAAAATGGATCCCCGGGAATTGGGTAAATGCATTAGATGCAACGCTAGCATCAAAGGTAAAACTAAATTATGCTACGATTGCGGTGGAAAACGATATCGAACTTTTTGCTAAATATTAAAAAAAATATATATATATATTCACCGAGGATGATTTTATTACCGGAGATTATAAAAAGAAATTAAGTTAAATAATCTGTATATAATATAATGGATAAAGATCTATTTATTACAAATGATATTTATGCAAAAAAATATGAGTACCATGATGGTAATATTCAGCAAAAAAAAAAATAAAAAAAATATTGGCTGCATAAATCAGCAATACGGGATATATACAAATAGGTATTCAGGTTAATAGGAAAAAAAAAAAAGTATTTATTAAGTAGATTTATTGGGAATTTTTTAATGGTAAAATTCCACCGGGTATGGTAATCGATCATATCAACCGAAATAAACTAGATAATAGAATAGAAAATCTCAGGTTAGTAACTCCAAGGGAAAAATTCTTAATAAATCACCGAAATTAAATCATCACAACGCCGCCGTCCAGTATTGGAGTATCTGATGGTGGAAAAACTTTAGAAGAATCTGAAAAATATTTTCCATCGATTTATTCTGCAGAAAAATATTACATATATTATCCACAATCTGTAAAATTTTGTTGTGAAGATATTATAAAATCAGCTTTTCAAAAGTTCAAATATTCGGTTTCTTTCGTATATCAAAAATTTTAAATTGTTGGGTTTCTTTTATATATCAATGAAATATAAAATATTGAAAAATTTATAATGAAAATCGCAAAATACGCGATTAAAATTCCATAAAAAAAAAAATTTTAAAAAAAAATATAATAAAATAACAATGAACGATGAAAATATTGCTGAGTTATGTGACGCCCTTGATTCCATCAATAGACAGCTATCAAAGATACTTCAACAAATTCCAGCAACAGCAACCGTATTTTTTAATACGATTGGGTAGCCCGTGAATATAAAATCGTCACCGAGATGAGAAATCGAGGAAAACCTTCTCATCGCAACGAATATAGAATTATAAAGACGCTTATTAATGCTCGTACGGAAGTGTTAGCTAGACATAAAGAACATCTAAAGAACATCTTAAAGAATTTATTCCCGTATGTAGAATTATTAAAAATATAGAAACCGCCGTCAAAGATATATTTCAACAGGAAAATTCAATCAGAGATGTTTGTGATGCAATGGATAAATTATTGTCTGAAACTAGTGATTAAGTCCCTTTCTTCAGGCGTTAACAATTTTTCAGTAAGTATTTTTTCAATAGATTTCTTTCCCGTAGATTTGTCTACGGTGGATTTGTTTACGGTAGATTTATTTACGTAGATTTGTTACGGTAGATTTTTACGGTGGATTTCTGTTGTTCTATAATATTTTTACTTTCTTGGATTTGTTCATCTAGGTCTCTTAATTCGGCTAATTGGTTCTGTAGTGTTTTTTTTTCCTAGTTTTTCTTTTTTTTTTCGTTATTATCTTTAAGTTCGCGACTATCTTATTAGCGTTTGACGTTGATGTTTGTATTTTTTTTTTTTTTCGTTTTGTTTTTTTTGTATTTTTTTTTTATTTATTTCTTCGTCGATTTTTTTTCATTTCATCAAAATTTTTTTTTTTGTCATTGTCGTGTTGTTTTCTAAGTTTATCAATCTCAGTTTAGTTTCTTCGTTACCTTAGTTAATTTCTTACCCGCTTGAGTACCTGTAACACCACCGGGAAATTCTTTATCCGGAGTAGAATTAGTCCAGATTTTATAAAGTCTGGTTAAACCTATACTATATTGAACAGCTAATTTAGCAGGGGAAATTTTTCCTCGCAGTGAAATAATTTTATCTCTGTTTCTTCACGCGTGAGATATCGAGCTCGGCCTGGCATATATATACCTTGATATAATCAAGGGGAAAAAAATTTATTTTTTATTATTACTCATATTTTTTTTCCATTATTTTTTCCATTATTTTTTAGCCTTGATAATCGGGATTGGTAATTATGAGGTAATTATATGAGGTAATTATATCAGTAACATATAAAGTAATTATAGAGTAATTATAGAGTAATTATACCATCATCAAGGCATGAATATTCAATAAAATAACAATGCCAGATGACTTACATAAATACAGCTAACTAATCGTGAAAATAAAAGTGTTATAATTATTATATAATTACCATTATTCCTACTATTACCGTCATAATTACGCTATAATTACGCCATAGTTACTGGTATAATTACCTCTATAATTACCTCTATAATTACCAATCCTTGATAAATAATATCAATATATCATGATAAAATAAATCAACGTCATAAATATGAATAATATTTTTTTAATTTCGTAGTTTTTAACAATATTTTAACAATATTTTAACATATTTTTTTAATAAATATTTTTTTTACCAATTAATTTTGTAGTTCATTGAACATTAATAATATTTTAATAATATCCTTGATCTTCAATCCTGATCAGGATTCAATCAGGAAAAACAAGCTGAGTGTTAAAGTTTCACCACGCAAATCTATCAAATTACCGTCTTGATCTGCGAGTTTAAATTTCATCTCGGAGATTAAATCATTATGTGTTCTCATATATACTGGATTAGTTGGATCATCGATGATCAATATCCAGGGCTTACCGATGGTGCAGTAGAATAAAGTAAATCTGCAGGATGAGCTCGATTAGATTGTTCCATATTTACTTGATAACTTCCTTGACGACGGCAACATGTTAAATTAAGTGAAATAACGTTAGATATATTTACGTTACCGGGAGCTCTATGTCTACCGTCGCCTACAGGAGAATTATTATGAGTGAGATAATTTGGTTTAGGTTTTTTATCTTTCCACGCTTGATGAATTTTATTAAAACCTTCTTCGATGGCTAAGCTTTGAGTAAAGTTTTTAGTTCAGGTGCGTTATAATGAATTTTTAAAATTTCTTTAATCCTTTTTTTCGAGTATATAATTTTTCTTAGTCTTTTTTTTTTGGTTCTTGATGAATTTTCATCAGTAATTTTATCATAATATTTTTGAATAAAATTTTTTTATAAATCATCAATAATTTTATTACCCGCGGCGACTACGCTGATAAACTCAGCTTGTGTAAGAAGACCTGATTTCAACGACGGTAATAACAATTTAAAAATCTTTTTTCCAAAATAAAAAGTTTCAATACCTCAAAGATTGAATAAAAATGTATTTTTTAAATTCCAATTTTCCTTTGGGATATTTAATTTAAAAATTGGTTCGTTTCCAATTTTTGATTTTAAAATTTTTTATAGGTTTATCCTGTTTTCAGGTTTATATATCATTGTAAAATTTAATCAAATTTTTTATAAGTTTTTGATGGATTTTCAGGTCCTATTGCATGTGATGTAATCAGATTTCTTAGGCTCTGGTTCAGGAACATCTTTGATAGCAATTTCAGGCTGCACTTCAGGCCAACCTAGTACTGTTCTTATTGAACTGTTATATATATCTACGGAATATCCTTCCGCGATTTCAATTATCGTCGATAATCTAGGTTGATCGACAAATATTTATTTTTGGTTTTTCTATTTTTTTTTTATTAGGATCAGGATAACTGATTTAACACCATAGAAGATTTGCTGATTTTATATTACGGTTGAATTCTTTGATAGCATCATTTCATAACTTCCAGGCGGGATACTAACAACATTCCAATCGGGAGTACCATCATCGCGATTTTTATACGCAAAAACTAAGGAATTATTAGGTAGTTGATTACCAAATCGTTTAGATCTGATATTAGGCCAGCTATTGTATACTCTGAGTTTAGCTAATGCAATTTAATAGACTTGAATCGGAGATGGAAATCTAACGGAGAATTCTGATGTTTTTGACGATATAGAAATCATACTTGTTTGTCTCGGTGATGTGTTATCCGATATTTTTTTGGAGAAATTGAATTTCTGACATTATTATTTAAAATTGCCAACAATTTCTAAATACTAGGATTTTTCAATTTGTATTTTGTATTTTTCCTTGATTACATCAAGGTTAGAAATCGTAGAATCATCTTGATTAGAAATTACCTGTAATCGTAGAATCACCTGTGATTCTTGCCATAGTGGAATTATATAACTGAGTTATCGTGTGAAATTCATCAGCGGTAATTACCTCATCGTCGAGTGAACTTGAAATCAACGATGATATTCTCGAATAAGCAGATTCCGTTATGGTATATTTTGTTAAATAATCCGTTAATTTAACTTGTGCACAAGATGATAATTTTTTAGTGATCGCGGTAGAAATTCCAATTACAGTTGATAACGCAGATATCGCGATAGGAACCGCAATTGGTGCTATCATAGTTACTGAAGAAAGTATTATACCAGCTCCTGCAAGTAATCCTGAGACGGAATAAACTGTAACATCGATTGCAGTAATTCTACGTTGATATTTTTTTATTTTTATTTGATATTGATCAGCAAGTGATTTAAGTTTAGTTGAATATTCTTTTAATGTTTCATATCTGAAATTATTGGCGAAAACGCTAGCGTTTCCAAGACTTTCAGTAGATTTATTCATGTTTTATTTTAAAATATTTTAGATATTAATTAATCAGCCTTGATAAAATCAAGGAAAATTTATGATTCAGGTGTAGGTCCTAAATATTCCATCACGGTTGAATATTCAACATTATTTACTGTACTATCAACTGGATCAAATTCAAAAATTAGATAAAGATTTGATGATGAAAATGTTACTACATTAATTCCACTACCTAATACCTTACCTTTATCGAATGTTTGTGTGTTGTCGTAGGTATAACATGTAATATTAAATTGTTTACTCGATACTATTGTAAAAGGATAAATTCCTCCTACAACAGGAGGTTGTGGAAGTAATGTAATCCTATTAGGAATATCAACTTAAATATATTCTGAAGTTTTTCCAATATCTATAACATGAGTAATTTGCCTAACTTTATCTGCTGGATGTGTAATTTTTATTTTTTCAACTGTTTCAGCTATCACAGGAATACCATTTTCGATATCTTCTATTTTTTTTCAATAGTGGTAGTTTTTAAGTTAAAATTATTCGATAGAGTAACTAAATTTACTCCAAATCTGTTTACTGTATCGGTGACATTTTTTATTGAATTTTGTGCTTGTATAAAATTATTATTGACTGTTTCGTTGAGGCTATTAACATCATTGATGGTATTTTGTTGAATATCTAAAATAACAGGTAGAGTTTTTGTAGGATCAACATCATCTAATTTTTAATTTCCTTAGCGTAAAACCTTTCAAAAGATTTATCAGTCAAATTATAGTTTCTCTTCAACATATCAAATTGAGATGTATGCGTGTTATATTTGGTTACATGTTCATTAAACTTATTTACGTGATCAATATACTCAGTCTTTAACTCTCCTAGATTTTTATATACTTTTTGCTCATTAAACTTTGTAATATGCGCATCATATTCAGTTCTAAGAAGTACTAGATTATCAAGAGAAGCTTTAATATATACTGTATGTAAATTAAATAAATTACGCGGAGAACCCAAGAAATCGTTTAGAAAAATTTCAAATTCAGCGAGTTTTTCGGTGATCTTAGACATAATCATACTCGGCGCTAATTTTCCTTTTTGAAATACTACTATTGAATCATCATCCGCGTTCGGATTTTTAGTTAGCAGATCATCATCCAAAAAAGATTACTAGTTTTTAATTTACCATATGTTGTCTCAAATACTACTATTTCACCGGGATCAACATTTGCTAAGTTGGATGTTTTAGCTATTTCATCTTTTATTTTTTTGTTATCTCGGTGATATCAACATCAGCGCTGATTTTTTATTTTTTATCTTTTTTATATGATCGTCCCCAAATATCAACCATTATTATCATTATTATCTTAAATCATCAAATATTAGATATTTTTTCGCTGGTATATTTATGAACAATTGTATGCGGTGGTTTATCAGGATTTCTAGATATTTCATCGAGGACGTTTAATACCTCTCTACCGCAAATTGGTGGATCAGTTAATTTTTGAGTTGGTAATGTTGAATAATAAAATGGAGTATTTATTCCAGATTTATAAATATGAGATATATATTTTATAAATTCTTCCGGTGGAGCTAATCCGTATGAATCAAAATAAACAATACTTTTTGGATTAATCGCGTAAGCTACCCAATGTGTTCCAGGTCCTGTATTATCATCGAGATTAATTATTCCGGTTTCTTTGAAAACGCCAGCGTTTTTCAATGGAGTTAATGGTAATTTATCTCTCATAAAAACTCCTCTGAAATTTTTTATTTTTAATTTTTTTTTGCTGCATCGATGAGATCAAAATTAGACATAGGAATCTTAAACGACTTTGTTAATACATCGGCGTCTTCTTCCTAACCATAATCCTCTTCCCTTTTTTTTATATCCTTGTCCGGTAGTTCTTCTTACATTTGTAGCTTTAAGGATAGCAGGAAGAGTTGCAGCAAGAAGTGGAAGTATTGGCAATATTCCACCTTGTTTTCCACCTTTTTTATATCCTTGTCCGAGAGCTTTCTTTAAACCTATTCCAGCGGCTGATCCAATAGCTCCTAACGCAGCAGCTTTAGCAACAGCTGGAGCAGCAGCAGCAATTATTCCTGGAATAGCGGCAAGTAATGGAAATATTCCTCCATTTTTAATCATATCGCTGATAGCAGCTTTTGAGAGATCTAAACGAACTCCTTTTCCAGCTATTTTTGCTCTATTAAAATGATTTAACTGAGTTGCAGTTAACGATAATTTATGTTGTCCAGTGGACATTTGATTTGATTTTAATGTTATCGAAGTTCCACATTCTCTAGCGGATTTTGATTGTAATTTCTTGTTTTGACTGGGAGTTAATTGAACACTAACAATATTATATGTCATCTTTATTGTAAATATTTATTCTTTCAATTGAGTTCATCGTGGAAATTATTCTAAATATTTTTTTTTAGAATGGAGCATCAACTAATCTCATTTGTCCTTCAATTCCTTGAATAAGCATAGATTTATCATGAAGAATAACTGCAATTGCTCTGTATTCACCACCAGCAGGAGGATTTCCTAATAACGCATTAAAAGTTATATCAACAACAGATTCTTTCGTTAAATCTAGATGTTCCAATGAAAAGTAATAGATTGGATATAATTTTTGAAAATCAAGCTGAGATATTTGCAATCCTGTGTCAACATTCTGATCTCTTCCCATAAAAGACCAAAGTTGATGATATATTCTCGCGACACTATTTTCAGTATCTGAAGATCTCAATGTTATTGGTTCAGCTGGTTCCTGTTGTCCGTTTATTCTTAAAGAAACTTGAGTTACGCCTAATCGATCAAATATCATATGTGAGCGACTTTGTTGACCATTACCACGCGTTCTATTACTATTTTGCAGCGCAATAAAAATATGTCTTGGGGCTGAAATACCTCTCTTTCCTGGAAGATTCCAAGTAAATTCCGTCTGACTACTCGAAAGAGTATCCGTTGTAGTACTTAACCAGCTTATCAAACTACTTTCTCCTGTTTCCATCCAAGATAGCAAACGTTGATTAACAGCCAACGATGGAGTAAGTACTGCCATCCATAAAATTAATTTAGATAAAACAACTTTTGCATCATCAGTTGTTGGATTGGTAGCATCAGCAGGAACTCTCCAAATTGCTCTATTATCGTCAGATCTTCGTTGAAGTACAACTGTATGTTTAGCTCCATAAATAACTTTTCTGACATTTCTGCAAAATCCAAATATATGAGATAGTGGAATAGCACATGAAAATCTTCTTCTATCTCCTTTTAACATTGCATTTCTTGTTGCATGACCTAGATTATATATATTAGTTGGAGCACCAGGGGCAGCAACATCCAATAGACCTAACACATCAAATGCAGCTGCTGGTCTTGCATATCCATCACCAGGATTATCCTGCGATGCATCAGCGCGCGCGAGTTTTTTATAGCCGTATATTGGTTTACAACGGGATGATCGGAATTATCTTTAGCAAACATCATTGATGGTCCAGCAGATCTTATGTAATCATCGGAATACCTAGCTAATCCAATAATGGTTGTAGCAAGATCAACATCATTATTTATAGATTCGATATCATTTCCATCAATCATATATTTTGCACCTTCAAATAATGCCATAATTCCATTATTTAAGAATCCAACATTTACTCTGCTGCATAATGATTTCCGGTTTTTATTTAAAATTTCTCCCTCAACTTCGATATATGCCTCACATGGTAGAAAATATTTACTTTTATCCTGAACATGAAGATCAATTCTTCCACTTGAGTTTGGTTCAACTGCTTTATAAGCAAAATATTGGTAATTTCCTACGGAATCATCTTTAGGTACAGGAGCATCCATATCAAATGCGGTATCTATTATTTTCTTAAATGACATTTTTATACTTTAGTATTTTTATTTTCAATTACCTTTTTCTTCTAAGTCCACTTCCTGATATAGCACTTGAGAGATTAATATTTTGCAGTAATTCTGGCGAATTCATTATCAACGATGTTATTTTTTCTTGAGCCGCATTATTTATAGCTCTACTTGTTTTTGCTGGCATATCCTCAGTTGAAGGCAACGGTTGAATCTTTGGTTTTTTCCTAAATAATGAACTTACTTTATCTTTTACGAAGGAAAATGTTTTACCTGCTGCTTCTCCAACAACTCCAAGTGCTTTATCTTTGATTACACCAATAGCTTTTGTACCGAGTTGTTTAGCAAATGGTGCTACTTTTGGTGCCATTCTAGTAAAAAATCCAAGGATAGTATTTCCTAATCCATCACCGTAAAATGTTTTATATACTGGTAGACGTGAATTCACAACGTATACCTGAACAGGTTTATCGTGATTATAATGAATTATCATTCTTATTGTAAAATCAATGGATTTCTAATTAGATTTAATCGCTATAATATCCTTCATTATCCATGAGATCATCGATGAATTCCCGGTATGTATGAAGATCAATTATTTTATTTTGAAATAATCTTTGTGCAATGTCAGCTGATTCGTTAATAACCTCAAATGAATTATTTCCCGCTCTTCTTCCTCCGATGAGAACTTCTAGTCGTGAAACATCTCTGACAATACTATCTGGACATATTTGCGAATCATGATAAGAAGATTTAGATTTTTGATATCCTCTTCCATTTATTTTTTCTCCAAATAATCCCATTAAATCTTCTTCTCTTCTTTTTCTTCTGATGGATTTATTGCTTGCATTGAAGTTGAAGGTATTTGTAATGGAGTAGAATCAGCTAAAAATTTCCCTTTCTTCCTCTTTTTTCTTTGTTCAGCAATTTTTATGTATTTTTTTTTGAGCTTCATTATCAAATATAAAATATTCATGATCATTTTTTTATCTATTCTAAATTTACCTTTTTTTAACTTATATATCGCATTAAACCATTCTTCAGTTTTTTTTTTTTTTCCATAATCTTTATGTCATCTTTAAATTTTTTTCTTCATCTTTAAGATTTAGTTTTTATTATTAATATTTTTCATTAGCAAATTCAGCAAATGTTTTCATATCAGTATTTTCTACTTCTTCTAAAAATTCATCTTTAAATCGTGCACGATGTTTTATCATTATTGGATCATCTAAAAATTCTTGTGATGGTTTTATTTTTCTTGAATATTTCTTCTTTCTTCTTCTTTTTCCTTTTCTTTTACTACTGGTACAGCAGGTTTAACATTTTTGGAAATTTTTTAAAGTAATTTAGCTATAGGTTTTTTATCCTTGGTGGATTTAAACGCATCATCATGATCTCCATATAATGTAGTTTTAATACCTGTAGTAATCGGCGCAAACATTTCTTGACGGCCTTCAAGTAAATCAGCTTTTGCCATCTGTTGGCCTTGTAATTTCTCCTTTATACGTTCATGTACTGGTAGAAAATTTTTAATCGCTTCGAGTTTTTCTCTCGCATATTTTTTTGATGTTGCTTCTCCAACTTCCATAATATAAATCTATCTGTTTATTAAATTGTAAAAGCTGATTTACTTGAAGGTCGTCAAGAAATGTTTGCGCCGATTACTACAGGTATAAAACTACATTATATGGGAGATCCTGATGATGCGTTTAAATCCACCAAGGATAAAAAAACCTATAGTTGAAATACTTAAGGAAATTTCTAAAGATGTTAAACCTGTTGTACCAGTAGTAAAAGAAGAAGAAAAAGAAAAAAGAAAAAAAAAAGAAAGAAGAATATATTGATCATGGGAAAAACAACAAATAGATAAAGACAACGTGATCGATTTACTGAGGGATTAATGAAACTAAAGAATAATGATAAGAAAATCTTCCTCTATTTGCGTAGCATCGTATGCTAAAAGAAAAGATTATTTAAAAAAAGAAGAAAAAAAATATTTCAGTAAATTAAATGAAGACGAATGGGCTGAATTATTATTTAGAGTAAAAAATGAAATTCCTAGAAAATTAGATCAAAAGATCCAGAATATGTGATGTAAAAAAAATTTTAATTTTGCAGTTAGACAATATGACAAAATGATACAAAATATTGAAAAAAAAGTTGAAAAAATCAGGAAAAATGCAAGTAACAAAATCTATTGAAGGAGAAAAAAAATACGATACAAAATCTTTTGAAGAAAAGAAAGGAAGAGGAGAAAGGAAATTTAGCTGATCTAATCATTACAAATACCTTGAAATTCAATGCAAGTAATAAATGAAAAAGAAAAAAAGAAAAAAAAAATTTATTAAAAGGATTAGAAGTTCTCATCGGAGGAAAAAGAGCGGGAAATAATTCATTTGAAGTTATTAACGAAGCAGCTGACATCGCACAAAGATTATTTCAAAATAAAATAATTGATCTTCATACATACCGGGAATTCATCGATGATCTCATGGATAATGAAGGATATTATAGCGATTAAATCTAATTAGAAATCCATTGATTTTACAATAAGAATGATAATTCATTATAATCACGATAAACCTGTTCAGGTATATATTGTGAATTCACGTCTACCAGTATATAAAACATTTTACGGTGATGGATTAGGAGATACAATCCTTGGATTTTTTACTAGAATGGCACCAAAAGTAGCACCATTTGCTAAACAACTCGGTACAAAAGCTATTGGTGTAATCAAAGATAAAGCACTTGGAGTTGTTGGAGAAGCAGCAGGTAAAACATTTTCCTTCGTAAAAGATAAAGTAAGTTCATTATTTAGGAAAAAACCAAAGATTCAACCGTTGCCTTCAACTGAAGATATGCCAGCAAAAACAAGTAGAGCTATAAATAATGCGGCTCAAGAAAAAATAACATCGTTGATAATGAATTCGCCAGAATTACTGCAAAATATTAATCTCTCAAGTGCTATATCAGGAAGTGGACTTAGAAGAAAAAGGTAATTGAAAATAAAAATACTAAAGTATAAAAATGTCGTTTAAGAAAATAGTTGATACCGCATTTGATATGGATGCTCCTGTACCTAAAGATGATTCCGTAGGAAATTACCAATATTTTGCTTATAAAGCAGTTGAACCAAACTCAAGTGGAAGAATTGATCTTCATGTCCAGGATAAAAGTAAATATTTTCTACCGTGTGAGGCATATATCGAAGTTGAAGGAGAAATTTTAAATAAAGCTACCGGAAATCCTTATGCAGCAGGAGTTCAAGTTGGATTTGTAAATAATGGAATTATGGCATTATTCGAAGGTGCAAAATATATGATTGATGGAAATGATATCGAATCTATAAATAACGATGTTGATCTTGCTACAACATTATTGGATTAGCTAGTATTCCGATGATTACATAAGATCTGCTGGACCAACAATGATGTTTGCTAAAGATAATTCTGATCATCCGTTAATACAAACCAATACAAATCTTATAAAACTCCTATGGTGCATCGCAGGATAATCCTGGTGATGGATATGCAAGACCCAGCTGCATTTGATTTATCCATTGGATTTGAATCTCAAATCCTAATTATAATTTAGGTCATGCAACAAGAAATGCAATGTTAAAAGGAGATAGAAGAAGATTTTCATGTGCTATTCCACTATCTCATATATTTGGATTTTGCAGAAATGTCAGAAAAGTTATTTATGGAGCTAAACATACAGTTGTACTTCAACGAAGATCTGACGATAATAGAGCAATCTGGAGAGTTCCTGCTGATGCAGCACCCAATGCATGATGACGCAAAAGTTGTTTTATCTAAATTAATTTTATGGATATCAGTACTTACTCCATCGTTGGCTGTTAATCAACGTTTGCTATCTTGGATGGAAACAGGAGAAAGTAGTTTGATAAGCTGGTTAAGTACTACAACGGATACTCTTTCAAGTAATCAGACGGAATTTACGTGGAATCTTCCAGGAAAGAGAGGTATTTCAGCCCCAAGACATATTTTTATTGCGCTGCAAAATAGTAATAGAACGCGTGGTAATGATGGTCAACAATCTCGCTCGCATATGATATTTGATCGATTAGGCGTAACTCAAGTTTCTTTAAGAATAAACGGACAACAAGAACCAGCTGAACCGATAACATTAAGATCCATGATATGAAAATAGTGTCGCGAGAATATATCATCAACTTTGGTCTTTTATGGGAAGAGATCAAAATGTTGACACAGGATTATAAATATCTCAGCTTAATTTTCAAAAATTATATCCAATCTATTACTTTTCATTGGAACATCTAGATCTGACTTAAGAATCTGTCGTTGATATAACTTTTAATGCGCTAGTAGGAAATCCTCCTGGGGCTGCTGCTGGTGGTGAATACAGAGCAATTGCAGTTATTCTTCATGATAAATCTATGCTTATTCAAGGAATTGAAGGACAAATGAGATTAGTTGATGCTCCATTGTAAAAAAATATTTAGAATAATTTCCACGATGAACTCAATTGAAAGAATAAGTATTTACAATAAAGATGACATATAGTATTGTTAATGTTCAATTAACTCCCAGTCAAAATAAGAAATTACAATCAAAATCCGCTAGAGAATGTGGAACTTCGATAACATTAAAATCAAATCAAATGTCCGCTGGACAACATAAATTATCGTTAACTGCAACTCAGTTAAATCATTTTAATAGAGCAAAAATAGCTGGAAAAGGAGTTTGTTTAGATCTCTCAAAAGCTGCTATCAGCGATATGATTAAAAATGGAGGAATATTTCCATTACTTGCCGCTATTCCAGGAATAATTGCTGCTGCTGCTCCAGCTGTTGCTAAAGCTGCTGCGTTAGGAGCTATTGGATCAGCCGCTGGAATAGGTTTAAAGAAAGCTCTCGGACAAGGATATAAAAAAGGTGGAAAACAAGGTGGAATATTGCCTTTTTACTTCCACTTTCTTGCTGCAACTCTGCTTCCTGCTATCCTTAAAAGCTAAATGCAAGAAGAACTACCGGACAAGGATATAAAAAAAGGAAGAGGATTAAGACTAGGAAGACCGCCGATGTATTAACAAAGAATTTAAATATTCCTATGTCTAATTTTGATCTCATCGATGCAGCAAAAAAAAATTAAAAATAAAAAATTTCAGAGGAGTTTTTATGAGAGATAAATTACCATTAACTCCATTGAAAAACGCTGGCGTTTTCAAAGAAACCGGAATAATTAATCTCGATGATAATACAGGACCTGGAACACATTGGGTAGCTTACGCAATTAATCCAAAAAGTATTGTTTATTTTGATTCATACGGATTAGCAACCACCGGAAGAATTTATAAAATATACATCTCATATTTATAAATCTGGAATAAATACTCCATTTTATTATTCAACATTACCAACTCAAAAATTAACTGATCCACCAATTTGCGGTAGAGAGTATTAAATGTTCTCGATGAAATATCTAAAATCCTGATAAACCACCGCATACAATTGTTCATAAATATACCAGCGAAAAAAAAGCGATGGCGAAAAAATATATCTAATATTTGATGATTTAAAATAATAATAATAATAATAATAATGGTTGATATTTGGGGACGATCATATAAAAAAGAACTAAAAAAAAAAAGTAGCGCTGATATTGACATCACCGAGATAACAAAAAAAATAAAAGATGAAATAGCTAAAACTCCAACTTGGCAAATGTTGATCCCGATGAAATAGTAGTATTTGAGACAACATATGGTAAATTAAAAACTAGTAATCTTTTATTGGATGATCTGCTAACTAAAAATCCTACCGCGGATGATGATTCAATAGTAGTATTTCAAAAAGGAAAATTAGCGCCGTGTATGATTATGTCTAAGATCACCGAAAAACTCGCTGAATTTGAAAATTTTCTAAACGATTTCTTGGGTTCTCCGCGTAATTATTTAATTTACAAACAGTATATATTAAAGCTTCTCTTGATAATCTAGTGCTTCTTAGAACTGAATATGATGCGCATATTACAAAGTTTAATGAACAAAAAGTATATAAAAATCTAGGAGAGTTAAAGACTGAGTATATTGTTCACGTAAATAAGTTTAATGATCATGTAACCAAATATAAGACGCATACATCTCAATTTGAGATGTTAAGAAGAAATTATAATTTGACTGATAAATCTTTTGAAAGGTTTTATGGTAAGGAAATTAAAAAATTAGATGATATTGATCCTACAAAAACTCTACCTGTTATTTTAGATACTCAACAAAAACATCATCAATGATGTTAATAGCCTCAATGAGACAGTCAATAATAATTTTATACAAGCACAGAATTCAATAAAAAATGTCACCGATACAGTAAACAGATTTGGAGTAAATTTAGTTACTCTATCGAATAATTTTAACTTAAAAACTACCACTTTTGAAAAAAAAATAAAAGATATCGAAAATGGTATTCCTGTGATAGCTGAAACAGTTGAAAAAAAAAAATAAAAATTACACATCCAGCAGATAAAGTTAAGCAAATTACTCATGTTATAGATATTGGAAAAACTTCAGAATATATTAAAGTGGATGATGATAATCCAAATAGCATTATTATATTATTCCACAACCTCATGTTGTAGGAGGAATTTATCGTTTTACAATAATTATATCGAGTAAACAATTTTAATATTACATGTTATACCTACGACAACACACAAACATTAAAATAAAGGTAAGGTATTAGGTAGTGGAATTAATGTAGTAACATTTTCATCATCAAATCTTTATCGTAATTTTTGAATTTGATCCAGTTGATAGTACAGTAATAATGTTGAATATTCAACCGTGTGATGGAATATTAGGACCCTACATACAATAAATAATAAATTTTTCTTGATTTTATCAAGGCTGATTAATTAATATCTAAATATTTTAAAATAAAAACATGAATAAATCTACTGAAATCTTGAAAACGCTAGCGTTTTCGCCAATAATTTCAGATATGAAACATTAAAAGAATATTCAACTAAACTTAAATCACTTGCTGATCAATATCAAATAAAAATAAAAAAATATCAACGTAGAATTACTGCAATCGATGTTACAGTTTATTCCGTCTCAGGATTACTTGCAGGAGCTGGTATAATACTTTCTTCAGTAACTATGATAGCACCTATCGCAGTTCCTATCGCGATATCTGCGTTATCAACTGTAATTGGAATTTCTACCGCGATCACTAAAAAATTATCATCTTGTGCACAAGTTAAATTAACGGATTATTTAACAAAATATACCATAACGGAATCTGCTTATTCTAGAATATCATCGTTGATTTCAAGTTCACTCGACGATGAGGTAATTACCGCTGATGAATTTCACACAATAACTCAGTTATATAATTCCACTATGGCGAAGATTCAATCTTTCAATCAATTGTGATTCTACAATTTCTAACCTTGATGTAATCAAGGATAAAATCAAGGAAAATACAAATTAGAAAACACCTAGTATTTAGAAATTGCTAGCAATTTCAAATAAAAATGTCAGAAATTCAATTTCTCCAAAAATATCGGATAATACCTCACAGAGACAGACAAGTATGATTTCAATATCGTCAAAAACACCAGAATTCTCCGTTAGATTTCCATCTCCGATTCAAGTCCATGAAATTGCATTAGCTAAACTCAGAGTATACAATAGTTGGCCTAATATCAGATCTGAACGATTCGGTAATCAACTACCTAATAATTCCTTAGTTTTGCGTATAAAAATCGCGATGATGGTACTCCCGATTGGAATGTTGTTAGTATCCCGCAAGTTATGAAATTGAAGCTATCAATGAAGAATTCAACCGTAAATAAAAATCAGCAATTGAATCTTCTACTGGTGTTAAATCAGTTGCTGATGATAAAAAAAAGAAATAGAAAAACCAAAAATAAATATTCTTGTCGATCAACCTAGATTATCGTCGATTAATTGAAATCGCGGAAGGATATTCCGTAGATATATATAACTAGTTCAATAAGAACAGTACTAGGTTGGCCTGAAGTGCAGCCTGAATTTATCGTATGATCAAAGATGTTCCTGAACCAGAGCCTAAAAAATCTGATTACATCACAGATAAAATAGGACCTGAAAATCCATCAAAGAAGTTATAAAATTTTGAAGAATTTAAATTTTAAAAAAAATACATAAAAATGAAGGTATAAAATATACCTTTTTAAGATCAAATTTTGACGAAACCAATTTTTAAATTGATTATAAAAAGATCCATTGAAATACTGAGATATTATGAAATACAGAAATAGACCATCAATCTTATTTTTTGAAATTTTTTTCTTTAACTTAAAAAAAAATGATGATTTTTATTTGAAATTTATTGCCGTTGCTGAAATCAGGTCTTCTTACACAAGCAGAGTTTACTAGTGTAGTCGCCGCAGGTAATAAAATTATCAATGATGCATGGAAAAAAATTTGATTCGATAGAATCATATGATAAAAATTTTTACTGATGAAAATTCCCTCAAATTTCAATCCTGAGCAAATCACGATTATAAAGATATAGTAGTAAAAAATTAAAAATAGAAGTACTTAGAAATTATTAAAAAAATCCAGGATATAACGCACCTGGACTAAAAAATTTACTTAATTTAGCTATCGAAGAAGGATTTAATAAAATTCATCAAGCGTGGAAGGATAAACAGTCAAACAAAAAAATTCTCACTTATAATAATTCTCCCGATGATGACGGCAGACATAAAGCTCCCGGTAACGTAAATATATCTAACGTTATTTCGCTAAATTTAACATGTTCCGCCGTCCAAGGAAGTTATCAAATCAATATGGAACAATCTGATCGAGCTCATCCTGCAGATTTACTTTATTCTACTGCACCATCGGTATCAGCTCCTCCTGGATTTTGATCATCGATGATCCACCTAATCCAGTATATATGAGAACACATAATGATTTAATCTCCGAGATGAAATTTAAACTCGCAGATCAAGACGGTAATTTGATAGATTTTGCGTGGTGAAACTTTAACAATAAGCTTGTTTTAAGATCAAGTCTTTGATTGATCAAGGATTGAAGATATCAAGGATATTAAAATATTATTAATGTTCAATGAACTACAAAATTAAATTAAAAAAAAAATCTTTAAATATTGTTAAAATATTGTTAAAATATTGTTAATGAAACTAATATTAAAAAATTTTTATGAAACTATGACGCAACACAACATTATGATATAAATATATATTTATCAAGGATTGGTAATTATAGAGGTAATTATAGAGGTAATCATGGAGGTAATTATACCGGTAATTATACCAGTAATTATGACGGTAATAGTGGGAATAATGGTAATTATATAATAATTATAACACTTTTATTTTCACGATTAGTTAGCTGTATTCATGTAAGTCATCTCATAATTGTTATTTTATGAATATTCATGCCTTGATGATGGTATAATTACTCTATAATTACTCTATAATTACTCTATAATTACTGCTATAGTTACTGATATAATTACCTCATAATTACCTCATAATTACCAATCCCGATTATCAAGGCTAAAAATTAATGGAAAATTAAAAAATAATGGAAAAAAAAATAATGGAGTAATAAAAAAATATTTTTTTTTGTCCCTTGATTATATCAAGGTATATATATGCCAGGCCGAGCTCGATATCTCACGCGTGAAGAAACAGATAAAATTATTTCACTGCGAGGAAAAATTTCCCCTGCTAAATTAGCTGTTCAATATAGTATAGGTTTAACTAGACTTTATAAAATCTGGACTAATTCTACTCCGGATAAAGAATTTCCCGATGGTGTTACAGGTACTCAAGCGGGTAAGAAATTAACTAAGGTAACGAAGAAACTAAAAACTGAGATTGATAAACTTAGAAAACAACAACACGACGATGACAAAAAAAAATTTTGATGAAAAAAAAAAGATCGACGAACGACAAGAAATAAAATAAAAAAAAATAAAAAAAAAAAATACAACGTCAAAAACTAGATAAAATAGTCGCGGAACTTAAAGATAATAACGAAAAAATAAAACTAGGAAAAGAAACATTACAGAACCAATTAGCCGAATTAAGAGACCTAGATGAACAAATCCAAGAAAGTAAAAATATTATAGAACAACAGAAATCCACCGTAAAAACAAATCTACCGTAGAAATAACAAATCTACGGAAAAAACAAATACCTAGACAAATCTACCGTAGACAAATCTACGGGAAAGAAATCTATTGAAAAAATACTTACTGAAAAATTGTTAACGCCTGAAGAAAGAGGACTTTTAATCACTAGCACCTTTTCAGACAATAATTTATCCATTGCATCACAAACATCTCTGATTGAATTTTCCTGTTGAAATATATCTTTGACGGCGGTTTCTATATTTTTTAATAATTCTACATACGGGAATAAATTCTTTAAGATGTTCTTTTTTGTGTCGGCTAACACTTCCGTACGAGCATTAATAAGCGTCTTTATAATTCTATATTCGTTGCGATGAGAAGGTTTTCCTCGATTTCTCATCTCGGTGACAGTTTTATATTCACGGCTACCCAATCGGATGAAAAATTTTCCCGTTGCTGGCGTTTTGCTGAAATTTGTTGAAGTATCTTTTTGCTCCTTGATTCCATCAAGGGCGTCACATAACTCAGCAATATTTTCATCATCGTTATTCATTTTTTTTTTTTTTATTTTATAAAATTTTTTTTTTAACTTTAGTTTTGTTTATTTAATAAAAAAAAAATATAATAATTTTTATAATTTACCGGCGATTTCTTAAAAATAATTTATATTTCATTGATATATAAAAGAAACCCAACAATTAAATTTTTTGAATAAGCTGATTTTATAATATATCATCAACAGCAATATTTTTTACAGATTGTGGATAAATATTGTAATAATTTTTCTGCAGAATATCGATGGAAAGTATTTTTCAGATTCTTCTAAAAGTTTCACCATCAGATACTCCAATTACTGGACGGCGTTGTGATTGATTTAATTTCGGTGATTTATTAAGGTTATTTTCCCTTGGAGTAACTAACCTGAGATTTTCTATTCTATTATCTAGTTTTATTCGGTTGATATGATCGATTACCATACCTGGTGGAATTTTACCATTAAAAAATTCCCAAATAAATCTACTTAATGAATAATTTTTTTTTTTCCCTATTAACCTGAATACTTATTTTATATATCCCGTTTTGCTGATCCAGCCAATATTTTTTTTTTTTTTTTTATGCTGAATATTACCATCATGGTACTCATATTTTGCATAAATATCATTTGTAATAAATAGATCTTTAAATCCATATATATATATACAGATTATTTAATTCTAATTTCTTTTTGTAATCTCCTCCGTGAATAAAATCATTTCTCGGTGAATATTATATTATTTTTTTTTGTAGTATTAGCAAAAAAGTTCGATATCGTTTTCCACCGCATCGTAGCATAGTTTTTTTACCTTTGATGGCGAAACCGCATCTAATGCATTTACTTTTTCCCGGGGATCCATTTTTTATTTGCTGATTATGTTGCTAGTTTGTAGAATTATTGTTTTACTAATAGTGTCCAGTTTAACCTCTCACAACCTAAGTCACTTGCTTGCTTGCTTTCACAGTCAGGAAAATGCAAGATCCTGATTGGGCACTCAAGTACTATTTAAATGAGCTTAAAGGAGAATATACAATGATTGGGCACTCAAGTACTATTTAAATGAGCTTAAAGGAGAATATACAATGATTGGGCACTCAAGTACTATCTAAATGAGCTTAAAGGAGAATATACAATGATTGGGCACTCAAGTACTATTTGAATGAGTTTAAAAGAGAATATACAATTAGTGGGCACTCAAGTACTATTTGAATGAGTTTAAAGGAGAATATACAATGATAATGGGCACTCAAGTACTATCAGAATGAGTTTAAAGGAGAATATACAATGAATGGACACTCAAGTACTATTTGAATGATTTTAAAGGAGAATATACAATGACTGGGCACTCAAGTACTGTTTGAATAAGTATAAAGGAGAATATACAATGATTGGGCACTCAAGTACTATCTGAATGAGTTTAAAGGAGAATATACAATGATTGAGCACTCAAGTAATATTTGAATGAGTTTAAAGGAGAATATACAATGATTGGGCACTCAAGTACTATTTGAATGAGTTTAAAGGAGAATATACAATGATTGGGCTCTCAAGTACTATCTGAATGAGTTTAAAAGAGAATATACAATGATTGGGCACTCAAGTACTAGCTGAATGAGTTTAAAGGAGAATATACAATTAGTGGGCACTCAAGTACTATTTGAATGAGTTTAAAGGAGAATATACAATGAATGGGCACTCAACTCAAGTACTATTTGAATGAGTTTAAAGGAGAATATACAATGATAATGGGCACTCAAGTACTATCTGAATGAGTTTAAAGGAGAATATACAATGATTGAGCACTCAATTACATGTACTATTTGAATGAGTTTAAAGGAGAATATTCAATGATTGGGCACTCAAGTACTGTTTGAATGAGTTTAAAGGAGAATATACAATGATAATGGGCACTCAAGTACTATCTGAATGAGTTTAAAGGAGAATATACAATGATTGGGCACTCAAGTCCTATCTGAATGAGTTTAAAGGAGAATATACAATGATTGAGCACTCAAGTACATGTAGTATTTGAAAGAGTTTATAGGAGAATATATAATATACAATAGAATAATTTAATTCAATTTTTTCTGTAAATTATGATTCTCCAAGAATGCTTAACCCAGATCAGATTACTAATAACCCTCCAAACCACCCAGTCATGTGAGCATCTTTGTTATTATATCTCTCACCAAAGAAACTAGCATGATTGAGGTTATATCATTGCCAAGTTAAGCTCAGATGAATTGCTGACAGTTTTTACCATGACCAAAAACCACACATGACTATGAAAGGAATGAGAACACAAACTCTCAGTACTAACAGTACCTAGGCAAAATTCCCAAATGACTTGCAGTAACAGCAAATCACAGGCAAAACTTTTGATATGATTCTCAGCACTGGTAGGCCACAAAAAAATAAATCTCTATTTGACTGTCAGCACTAGTAGGCCACAAGGCAGAAATCCCTACTTGACTGTCAGCACTAGTAGGCCACAAGGCAGAAATCCATACTTGACTGTCAGCACTATAGTAGGCCACAAGGACAAAATCCATACTTGACTGTCAGCACTAGTAGGCCACAAGGCAGAAATCCATACTTGACTGTCAGCACTATAGTAGGCCACAAGGACAAAATCCATACTTGACTGTCAGCACTAGTAGGCCACAAGGAAGAAATCCCTACTTGACTGTCAGCAACAGAAAATCTTAAGTCAAAATATGGTGAGATTTAGAGAACTGGCAGCTCTTTATCAGTCATTTGAATATCATGTACCTGTTCTGGCAGCTTCCAGTTCAAACATCACAAAAGACTCTCACACTAGTTTATCCCAAGATAAAAGTTATAACATACTGTCTGAACTCATAGGTCCCAAGGCAAACATCACAAGTGATTGTTAGGACTAAGATGTCTCCCCCCACCCTTGAAAAATGATACACTGTTGCATAGTTTCTGTTGGTTTCATAAGATAATGTCAAGCTATGTGACCCAAGCATCAGACAAACTGAGAATAATTGATTGTTTAGTTAACTGTTTAAAGACATCCTTCTCCTTCTATCAACCTACTTCTGCTCCTTTACCAAAACTGTTGTAGTTCCAGATATTTAGTCTTTCCATCTCATTCATGAAACAGATCCCAACTGACTGATTTTACACCAAAGCACATTTACTTCACTCAAATAACTACTTGCATATATTTTACCACAAATTTCACATTTGAATGATCTATCTTCTGTATGAATCCTCATATGGACCTTCCAATGTCTACTATATCAAAACATTTTTATCACAAACTTCACATTTGAATGGTTTATTATAATAATGAGGACTTTATACAGCGCCTAATCTTTAAAAGCTCTTAGCGGCTTGCAACATTTGATAACACTTAAAAGAATATTAGATATATAATGACATGATTACAAAAATAAAAACAAACACCACAGATTAGAATCAGAAAACATTCTGTAATTTTTTAAGGTGAGGATATGTTAAAAGGATACATTATCTCCAGGATGTATCCTCATGTGGACCTTCAACTGACTAGTATCTCCAAATATATATATAAAAAAAATTAACATTTGATTTCTTTATCTCTGGTATGTATCCTCATGTAAACCTTCAAATAACTACTATATCTAAACATTTTATCACAAATTTCTCATTTGAGCGGTTTGTTCCCACTATGTATACTCATGTAGACCTTCAACTTAATATTGTATCCAAACATTTTATGACAAACTTCACATTTGAATGGTTTATCTACAGTATGTATCATCATGTGGACCTTCAAATCGCTACTCTGTCGAAACATTTTATCAAAAAATTCACATTTGAATTGGTTATCTCCAGTATGAATCCTCATGTGGTGCTTCAAATTATTACTCTGTCTAAACATTTTAGCACAAAGTTTAGATTTACCTAAATGTTTTATCTGCAGTATGCATTTTCTAGCTACGATGTCGTAGCCTTAACTTGCTTTGCTGTGGTTGAGACTACGGACTGTTCCCATATCATGCAATTGAGTAAAAAAGTAAATTCCTCACTAAAGTCAGAAACACAAATAGTTTAAAAATCTACTAAATAACACAGGTACTCGACGCGAGCTTGATATTAAAAAAAAAAAAAAAAAAAAAAAAAAAAAAACAATAATCTTAAGGAAAAAGTCAGACATAATGACAAAAGTATCTCAGTTTACCCCATTAATCCGTTCTGACATTTGACCCTCTGTCATACTATATAAAAATAAGTTCAGTAATAGATGTATAAATAGGTGTTCCGTTCTGACAGCGATTATTTACTAAAAGATGAGTGTTCTGAAAGATTTGACGCCATATGTCAAAAGAAAAGGGATTTTAGTTTCCATCTGCATATCAAGGTCAGTAGAAATAAATTTATTAATTACTAGCGAGCGTCTGAAACGTTAGAACTGAAAGACTGTTAAAAGTTCAGTATGGACTATTAATCGAGGCCGTTGGTCCCTGCTGCTGTCAGATATAAAAAAAAAAAAAACAACAGTGGCCTCTTTGCTGGTCTAAGTTACGCTAACCTCACCGTGTCCACCATGACAGATAAAGCGAGACTCTCGCTGCGACCACTTTTCTATATATGGCCATAGAACACAATTAATTTTACTATATTGTCTCTGCATTTGTTTCTCAGTACTGAACTTTCCACAGTGTGACAATCAATACAAATCATATGTTAATCTAAAATACCTTCAAAGATGACTTTACGGTGAAGTTCTTGTCCAGGCAAGGTTTGACCTGCATTTTTTTGATAGGCTGAATTGTAAACAAAACACCATGCAACCGAACACAGATTTCACTTCCGGATCATCACCATGACCTTATCACTCAATGTGCACTGTCGCCGAAATACACACATACAACCACACCATAAGCTTACAATTTTAATGAATAAACAATTGCCTTTAAATCCTTACCAAGAATGCCAAAATCTAACTCTTGTATTACTACCAAACGGAGACAGGAAAACGTGATCTAAAAAATAAACTGGGACTACATTCGTGTGTACTGAACCAGATTTTATTGTGTACTGATGCCTGAAAGGGTCAATGCTTTTGTCAAACTTTTATATTTGCATTTTATTTTGCATGCCATTATTTCAACTTCATACATAAAGTCTTTTGAAATTTCCTTGCAAGCAAGACATGTGACAACTGTCAGAAATTGTGTAATGCTGGTGTTCTATAGGGTGAAATTTGAGGTCCAGTTGTTCCTGAGAAACCAAAACTAAATTCGATATATCTTCCTTAATTATAGGAATTTTTCAATGCAGTAAAAACCTAATTGTAATACGTGATATGGCCTGTCTGAAAATATGCGTGAAATAAAAATATTGATATATTAAATTTTAAAGGAAATTTAAATAAATATTTTAATTTTAAAAACTTTATTTTTAAAAAATTAACTTTTCATGCAAGTTATAACATTCAGTTTGACAAATTTAAGGCAGTAAAGTTGATTAATGAATGGTGTTTAAAACAAGTTCTATTTTGGGTCTGTACAACTGATAAGATTATTCCCAGGGGTATTGAAGCATGATAGCTCACAGTGATTTTGACAGCAAATTGCAATATGCCTATCCAGATGCATATAGGTGTATATACTAAAGAAACAATGACAGGTGCTATGTTTCAAATTTATTGTTTCAGCTACTAGGGCAGTTGTTTGTATAACTAATAGCCCACTGAAATTTAAAGTTTTGATGGGACCACTGCCATGTTTTATAGCAAATATGCATTCCATTTTAATGTTGATAACTACAAAAGTCAAAAATGCAATACAAAAGATACAGCTTCAGGGAGGTTGCACCTTACTGAAAAATGATGCAAATCTGTCTAATGAAGATCTAAGCCAAGTCTTTGTGATGCTTTTTATCAGTGTACTGATATGAAATCATCTTGGTCACTTATAGCAGCACACTCCAGATGTCCTTATGAGACCTTGCTATCACTATTAGAACACTGGAGAGCTTCCAAATTGATGCAACTCTAATACTTTGTTCCAGATACCAGTATTGCGATTATTGTTAGGAATATAATATTATTTAGTTTACAATCTGCACATATCATTGAGAAAATATTATAAGATGGTTCTCCACAAAGATAAATAAACTGCATCTGATATGATGAAACATTCTCTACTTAATCAGATTTAATTATTTTTTGTTCGCACTCATATGATTGATAACATATCGACGTTTTACAAACCTACCATTGGTCCTTTCAATGCTAATTCGGCAACTCATTCTCTACTGATAATATAATACTTTACCCATTGTTTATATAAAATCAGCGTACTGCATTCTTTGTTGTTACATAAAAGCCGCGTGCAGGATTCACAGAGTGTATAGTCAATAGTGATTGGCTAAGCTAGCTCTTTATAATTAGATCTGTTATATCGATTGTATCGTAGTCATACAGAGACAGACATAGAATACAAGCATAGAAAGTATTCACTTAATGCAGAATCCATCACACAATGATATATTCTTTATATATAGCTGATTCTTAAACAGAGAGACTTGTATTCGTACTAGGAATAGCCATTGAACAGACTTAATTAAACAGCGAGCATAGAATTTAGTGTATTTAATTATTTGCAATAAATACAAATATGTGAACTATATATAACCAATTCCATCAACGGAGATTTCTCCCTGTTCGTTTTGTTTTTAGAATTCATTAATTTAAAAGTGGAAGCCAGTAATAGCGTATGTGTCTGTCTGTTTGCGATCCTATACTACATAGACTTAGATAAGTGACAGCAAAAATGTATTAGAAGCGGCAGAAGTCTGTACTACGTAAACCTTGTAGCCAATTGCGCATGTGTAAAGCTATTTTAAGAACACATAACATCTGCTTGACTAAATCAAACGGCCTTTATAGGGGTGAACTTAATTTTATTCGTGTTATACAGAATCAATATATATATATATATATATATATATATATATATATATATATATATATATATATATATATATATATATATATATATATATATACTGTGGTCTAGGTATATATTAATTAATTTTATCTTAAACGATTGATAACTTGTGGAAATTATGATCTAGCCGATCAGGGATCAAATTCTGTGAACGACAATGTCTACGGGGAGGAAATTTTATGCCAAGAAATATAATCTATTGGGGCGAAGCCCCCATCTTTATGTGCGCACACCCACCCACTATGTCTATTCATGGTGGGTTGATTTTTTTTAACAATCACCCAGTGTTTGACCATTGGGGGTGGAGTGCAAATGTAAAGATGTCATATGTTCATGTCATCATCATCATCATCATCATCATCATCATCATCATCATCATCATCATCATCATCATCATCATTTATGTGTTTGTGCCGTCTTGTGCCGTCCAAAATATGTAGCGGGAACTGATGCGAGATCGTGACCTACTATAAGGGTACCCACACAAGGTACCGTTCCTAAAGACACAATCGCAAAACCAAAACCTAATTTGGTTCAGTCACAAAGACCATCAGCCTTTGAGTTTCTAGAGATTCGATAACGGATGTCTAGGATCTCTTGCAAAGTATATATGATTGGGCAATAAGACCTACACGTGCATAAACAACCCTTTGAGCTCCTAGAGTTTCGGTTACGGATGTCCTAGGAACTTGTAGGGGTATGGTATACATGTATACTGAACAAGAACCTCATTAGGTTAATCTGATCATCTAGTAACAGTAGATCGAGTGTCAGTTCGCGCTACATATTTTGCTAACTTTTATATTATATATATATATATATATATATATATATATATATATATATATATATATATATATATATATATATATATAAATATATATATATATATATATATATATATATATATATATATATATATATATATATATATATATATATATATATATATATATATATATATATATATATATATAATGAATACTGAAAATATAAACGGCAGTTATTGCTATTAAAAAATTACAACATAACAGTATCAATGTTGACAATCTTATTGCTGAAAAGATTCTATGTGATTTTGACTCATTACTACAACTGAAAAACCAAAACAGATTTACGCTTTCGCAAGATTACAAATTTATGAAGGAAATCCAAGGTGGAATGTTAAAGTTACTGGCAACAGTCACTGATAATAAGGTAAAATTGTTTGTACCTCTCTGAGACGCTTTTAGCAAAATCAAGTTAGAATTATCTCATGAATACGAACAGAAACAGATTATAAACTCTCGTATAAGACAGTTGAAGGAACATTGGGCAGCAGGGAGGGCGAATCCTACAAATTTTTGCGACAAAATTGATTAAAGCCTCAGAATGCCAAATGGAACCTTCCTACGAAATCTCATATTTTAACCAAAAAAAAATTAAAGACCCCATTTTACAAATGGAGCCTTAGCGATTTTGTCGCAAATACATTGTCATAACCACCCTCAAATTGCTGCCATCTACGTCGCAAATATGTTGTCATTTCACCCTCCCTGCTGCTGATTAATACAAATTATTTAACCAAATATTTGATCAAGTCCAATACGATATCGTGACCGAGGGTCGTGTAAATTTATTGTTATAAATCCATATGGGACAGACTGAGCATGACCAAAGTAATTTTTAAATCCATTGAAGTCCATATCGGAACACCATGTCTGCCAAATATTTCGTAGCGTATGTGTATCAACGCCGTTGAATACAGCAAGAATATTGCAGTTATCGCGAATCACTTTTGGAATTTGAGTATATCGTTGAGTGACATATATCACGTCAGTGTTTTTATTCCTACCTCGGGAAAATACTCTAGCAGGGTTCTTTTGATTATCTAACATTACATCATCGTACACTACAAGATTGTTTATGTCTCCATCGAGGTCATCTACGCATGGTGCATCATCAATATCTGTTATAAAATCAATTACACTTTCACCTTTAATTTCTGATGCATTTTCATTATAATCTTTTAGCACTTCATAGCACCGTTGATCATCTACGGATGGGGCAACTAAATATAATTTATCCCACTTCATAAATCGCATTATCAAATTAAGCAGCAATTGTGTTTTGCCTGATCCAGATGGTCCGATTATAATGGCACGGACAGAATTCGGAAGCGCTGCGTGTTGTTTTCCCGGTTCTCTTCTTTTAGCCGCTGAAAAATCAATTATATTCATAACGCTATATATAAATTATGGATCTATATTGTGTTAAGTGTAAACAGCGTACTGATACAACCGATCAGACAACCATTACAACTAAAAACAATAGACTAGCGCTTACTGGTAAGTGTGTAACATGTGGTACAAAAAAATTTCGATTTTTAATAAAAAAGCAACTCGGAGGTGATATTGCCGCAAAACTTGGAAAACTCCCCGGAACCCCATGGGCAAAATACCCCGGAGAAAAACACCTTCCAGGATATAGCTACTGTGGTCCCGGAACGAGATTAGATATCAGACTTGATGATCAAAATCAGCCCCGGCCTGGTGAGTATCCGATAAATGCTATTGATAAGGCATGTCATGCTCATGATGTTGCATATAAAAGCAATAATTTGCAACAAAGACATATCGCGGATGTAAAATTAATTCATGCGTTAAATGCTATTCCCGATAAATCCTTCAAAGAAAAATTGGCTTCATGGTTGGTCAAATCAGCTATGAAAGGCAAATTAGTGTTAGGTGCTGGTAATTAAAAACACTAGTGTTTTTTATAGTATGGAATCTATTTATTATTCTCCGAAAGGATACTGGAGGGGTGAAGCAGCAATTAGTAAACTCGCTAACGCTGCAAAAGTGAAAAAATCCACTGCAAAAGATTGGTTATCCAAACAAGCTATATGGCAAATTTATCTACCACCGCCTAAACAAATTAATTATTCTCATTTTGATGTTACCGTACCCAATGAAGTTCATCAGGCTGATTTATTGTTTTTACCACATGACCATGGTTACAAATACGCGCTAACTGTAGTTGATATTGCGAATCGATTTAAACAAGCAGAACCATTGAAAACAAAGTCAGCTTCTGAAGTCGCTTCTGCATTTGAAAGGATTTATAGACGAGGTCCTCTAAGATGGCCAAATCTATTACAAGTTGATCCTGGCAAAGAGTTTCAAGGTGCTGTTCTATCAACAATGAAAACTCATAATGTTACAATACGACGGGGGCATACTGCGTTACATCGTGATCAGGCAATTGTAGAACGATTTAATCGAACTCTTCCAGAACGGTTATTTGGATATCAATATGCAAAAGAATTCATCCAAGAAAAACGATCTCGTGAATGGGTCCGAAGGTTACCGAGTGTAGTTGCAGCGTTAAATAACGAGATTACTCGAACTATTAATATGAAACCAAATATTGCAATAAAAAAAGAATATATTCCCGAACAACCACAGCGGGTTGGCACTCAGCCACTTCTCGGTGATGTTACTGTGAGATATTTATACGAACCAGGAGAGCTTGAAGGTGGTAAAAGAAGAGCTACTGATCCCATATGGAGTGTTACTACGCATAAAATTTCAACCATAACGCGATCAACTGGTAGACCTCCAATCTACAGATTGGATTCAACTGCACCTCAGCGTGGTTTTACACGCGAACAACTACAAGTTATTCCGGACGATACTCAATTACCGCCACATGGTCTTAACTAGCTCCGTTACGTCTATTACACTCAAGACAGGTCAACATCACATTGTTTCTGACATGACCAAGACTGTTATTTTTTCTGTCTACGGTGAATTGTCGAGGGTCTTTATCCGAATACTGCCAGTGCATTATACAATTGCAACTGGCGCAGTGATTATTCTGTTGTTCTTTTAATGCGATTATTACTTCAGCATCAATATCAAATTCTCGTTGTTTTTTTTTTGTCCTGCTGTTTGTAACCAGAGAGTTTTTTATTAATGATGCTAATATCAGTGTTATCATCGTTTGCATTAAAATCATCATCGAAAACAATCCTTCGTAGTTGTTTTATTCGTCGTACTCTGGACACTGCGAGATAGACTAAATTTGACCATTCAATGCGATTATCAACTATCCAAACAATTGTATCCGTGATGGTCAATCCTTGTGACGAGTGTATTGTTGTTACATAACCAAGCGTCCATGGTGATTTATCAGCGCATAATGCATCTTCTACAGTATTGATATCAACTAGCACAATATCATTTAACACTAGAATCTGTTTCTCCGTCTGGCCTGGAATTTCAACTTCAATATTCTGCTTTCGTGTATCCAATGGTCTATAACACAACGGTACTGGAAACGTTGGGAATTTTTTCTTGTGTAGCTCAAACAACTTTTTCTGAAGTGCGTCTCTGACTATCTTTCTACTTGCTACTACAAAATCATTTGGTTTCCATGTTTCCCAAAAATCATTCAAAGGTGTTTTAGAAATTATTTCACGCGCTACTTCACATTGAATTCTATCGGGTTGTATTCTAATTAGTTTTTTAAACTCACGTAACTGCTTATCGAGTGCTCTATAGTCAGTATCAATTTCTTCGTAATAATCAACAAATCCTTTTAACCAATTATGTGGACTTCTACCAACAAATGGTGGTGGTTGACCATGATCGCCGCACAATATAATTTTTGTATTATTTTGCAATAACCAATCAAGAAACATTGTTAATACATCTTCTGAAACAGTACATGCTTCATCCCAAATAATAACCGCTGGAATAAATTTCTCACCCATTCGCTCAGGAGTCCAAGCATCACCCTTGTATCGAAAAAATCTATGATATGTGCAAGCTTCAACATTTCGTTGTTTGATCTCTCTCGCTAGTCTATGGGTTGGTGTGAGTACAATCATGGACGTTCTCTCTCGATATAATTCTATCGCACGTGTTGTCTTTCCAGATCCACCACAACCGTTTAAATAAACTGTTTTATATCTACAAATTGGATCTGATATCGGTGGTGCTTTAGACATAGAAAATCCTTCGGATTTTTCACTGATAGAATTATCGTTCTTCAGGTAACTGCTTTTAATCTCAAGGTCTGCTGATTCAGAATAATTGCATTGTATTTCATGTTTAATTCGCCATGTTCCCCAAGTCTCTTCGCTATTAGTAAATTTAGTTATCTCTTTGATATATTTTTTATCGACATACATTGAATCAATTGCAACTCTGACTGCTATACTAGGAAATCTATTTATCATTGCAAATAAATTGATAGATGCATAACCCAGCATAGAAGCTCTCAAATGTAGATATGCAGAGCTTTCTCCTTCACTGTAAGTAACAATTCTACCTAACTTTGTTTTATTGGACAAAAAGGCTGTTTTACAATTTGCGTATCTATTTTTCTCTACTGCATCTTTAATAACGAAGTCGTATTCGGCATCATCTATAATCAATCGTGAGGATTGTCTTTTAAAGTTAAATTTTTTTCCACCTTGTGTAAATTTACCGATTATTCTTCGGCCAAGATCCTTTGCTTCACTATTTCGTTGATTAAATATCTTTTTTGACCATTCAATGATGTACTCTTCGTCAGCATCAATATGTTTTCTAGACTTATCGATTATACTATCAAGACATTCTGGTTCTGGTAACCAGACATTGGTTTGTTTTTGATATGAGATAATTGCTTCGCTGACAATCAACGAAACTAACATTTTACAATCAATCATATATCGCAATAACACTATTGGTAACCACATCCTTTCAGCCATGTGTCTACCAATCCAAACATAACAACACGGATGAAGTCCTTCAGCGAATTCAAATGATACTACGGAAGCAAAACCGGCCAAATCAAAATCAGGCAGTGGTCCATTAATAGCAACGCGAGTCATTTCATGTGTGGGATGTCCAAACCGTTTAAAAAACTCACCAGCGAATCCATATCCTAGAAAACTTCCTGGATAATAAGCAACGATATCAACTGATATCATACTTTCACGATTGTATTTAACGTTCCATAGACTGCCATGATAATATTCCAGACAGCTGGATTGAACATCCTGTAAAAACTCTTTTCGTGTTGGTTTCCAATTATTTTTCTTTCTTGCAAAATGAGCTGCAACCGATGGAATTGTAAAACAATTTGTAAGTAACTGTTCGTAATCTTCGGATTTTTCATTAAAAACGCTAGCGTTTTCACTGAGACTTATTGCTAGATTTTTCATCCTATTATGTAGACTTTCAGTACGATATAATTCACCGTTAGGTTTCACAAATTGATTGAATTGACATTCTTCGTCTTCAAAACTATGAAGTAGCCATACTGATACAGGGTCGTTTTTACACAAACTAGCAATAGCATCGAATAATCTTTCTTCAGTGAGAATGCCATCCTTGGTGAATTCTTCTGGGATATACTTCACTGTTCTGTCTCGCGGGAATATTGTAACCGCGGATGTCCATGCGTGCTTGTTATGATCAATAATTTTGATTGTAGCTCCGTTTTTATTGTATTTCGATTCGTATAATACTTCGCCAGTTATCGTTAAATCGGTTATCGGAAATCTCAACGACTTTTCCAATATAGCTATATCGGAAATAGTTGCTCCGTTCTCTTTCACTGTTAGCTCCCATTGATCTATTTTTTTATGTCTTAGATCGGTTAATTTATTCCCACGGAGTGCATTTGTAAAGTGTTCTAAGACTCGTTGTGCCACACAGTTGAGTGGCTTTTCCACTGACGTTGACTGTTCCATTGGTGCTAGTTTTCCAATGTCAGGGTTATTTAACGGATACATCCCATAAACGATTGCTGTTTCTGGATACGCTTTTTCATAGTATGGTTTATCAATTCCAGTTAACAGCCCTGGTCTGGAATCACGGCTAACAATGACTGTTGTCCTATCTTTGAGAATTCGCTCAAACTTGTCTCTTATAACCCATTCGCCCGATTCTAAATTGATAATGAATTTCACTCTGAGAAAATACCGTTTATTGCCAAGTTGTGATAGTATCATAGCTGCTGTTTCATCATTCATTCTAGCATCAACAACACCATCAATTCTAAATGTTGACCAGGTGTGTGATGCACCGTCCTGTTTAAACTCTTGAACACAATCTGTATTTTTCTAATCAGACTTCTATTATTTATTCTCTCTTTTGGTACATCTTCGAGAGTTCTATCAAGATTGAATTTAATATTTTTCCAAGGCTTGATTGCCGATAATCTCTTGAATTCTTCATTCATATAAATAAGACAAGTATTTAAATAGAAAAGTTTGTTTATATATAATGAATCACTGCAAATGGCTTATGATTGGATCAGTAACCCCATGCAATAAATCGTGTAGAGGTGAATTCTGTGGATATCACTTACAGAGTGTCAGAAATAATTCGACAGGCCCGTCCCCATGCATAAATTGTGGGGTGGGTGTGAGAGGAAAATCACAATTATGTATCAATTGTGGGGGTAAGCGGTTTAGAGAATTAAAACGTTATTATGATAAACGAATAAAAAACGCTATCATTGACCCTAACCATGACTCTGTCAAAGACAAAATCATAAAAAACCCCTCAAGACTACATTAATAGATTTATAATTAAAGCAAATGATGAATTAGACAAATAGTATTATTATATATAAATGGAGCAAGAATTCAGACCACATCCAATACTCGTTAATTATGAAATATCTCGTAATGGTGTTGTTAGACACTGTAGACTGAAAAAACCAATTGGTTTTGTTAATAATCGGGGATACTTGCAATTTACTGCTGGAAGAAAGGGATATCTCTGTCATAGGGCAGTCTTTGAGTGTTATATGGGACCGATTAAAGATGGCTGTGTTATTGATCACATTGATTCTAATATTCAAAATAATTCTCTTGAAAATTTACAATGTATTTCTCAAAGAGAGAATACAAAAAGAGGAAAGACAGGGAAATACTCAAAACGACGCAGGGGAGTTAAATCATTTGATACAATGACGAATGAAGAAAGAGTTTTTCGTTCAATGAATGCTGCGGGAAAATATTTTGGAATATGTATTCCTTCAGTACAAAGAGTTGCTGAAGGGATTTATCAAACAGCTATCTCAAAGAAAAATGGACATAGAATAAAGTTTTCATACGCATAAAATGACTCTCAATAATTACTATTAATAGAATATATTCTTTTATTCTTTTAATTTTGTTCCGTATTTCCCCTCATTACTACTGATCGTCACGTGACTATCCTACTTTCGATGTTGATTCCCGGATATGTAATTCGTGCGAGAACACATGTGAAATTGGATTGAATTAATGATGTGTGTGCTCATGTACGTATTTAATGGTTAACTCGGTATATATACGTATCAGGTTACGGATTTTGATTTTGTGTTATTGTTTCTTGTTTCTAAAGACTGTATTGAGAACAGCAGTTAGGGTTTTGTTGGAAAAACCTGTAGGTAGACAATTTGACAGAGTTATGTATGGCCGAGGTCAAGGTTCTATTAATAGATTTTTTAAAAATCCCAATTACAAAGACAACGTTAACAGCGCTGTTTAGATTTTGTATGAAAATGAAATTACTTTGTAATTACAAATTAAAATAGATTGTATGTGAGGTCAAGGCAGTAAAACGCGCTACATGTAGTTTAGTTTTTTTAGTGTGGCTACATGTAATAAAATTATCCAATGACACAGAAAAATATCATTCTCGATTCAAGAAATAGCAGGTCCTGAATTGACAGGGATCCCCATGACAGAGTTATCTCGTCATGTAAATCCATTATTACTACGATTATTTAATCGTAATATTATAGAAATTAATAAAAAAATTGCTATTATTTAACAGTTGTATTTCTTGTTTTAATGTTTTATTTTAATATTTAGCTTCCATTGAAATTACTACAC